>JARYGA010050700.1:0-23163 GCA_030545235.1 Helianthus tuberosus | reverse complement strand
AGAATTCCATAGAAATTCAATCACCCACCGGAGAAATGATTAGGATTACAGGAGATAAACCACGTAAGCCCATGAAGTTCATATCAGTAATGAAAGTTGCTAATTATGAACGAAACCAAGGAATAGTATATATGATTTCAGTAATCATTAGTACTAAGGGTAAAGAACTTAAGGAAATTCCTGTAGTCTCAGAATATCCAGATATATTCCCAGAAGATTTACCAGGATTACCTCCGGATAGGGCAGTAGAATTTAGGATTCATCTAATTCCAGGAACTACACCGATAGCCAAGGCACCTTATCGGTTAGCACCCACATAAATGTTAGAACTAAAAACGCAATTAGATGAATTACTAAGTAAAGGATTCATACAACCTAGCTCATCCCCTTGGGGAGCGCCAGTGTTGTTTGTAAAGAAGAAAGATGGTTCAATGAGAATGTGTATCGATTATAGAGAACTGAATAAGGTTACAATTAAGAATCGATATCCATTACCTAGGATTGATGATCTGTTTGATCAACTGCAGGGGGCTAGATATTTTTCTAAGATAGATTTACGCTCCGGATATCATCAATTGAAGGTACAAGAAGAAGACATACCTAAAACTGCTTTCAGAACTAGGTATGGTCATTATGAGTTTACAGTCATGCCCTTTGGGTTAACGAATGCACCTGCTGCATTCATGGACATGATGAATAGAATCTGTAAACCATATTTGGATAAATTTGTAATTGTTTTCATAGATGATATACTTATTTATTCCAAAAGTCAGACAGAGCATTGTGAACACCTTCATGCACTCTTAACTTTGTTAAGAAAAGAAAAGCTTTATGCCAAATTTTCCAAGTGTGAATTTTGGTTGCAAGAAGTGCAATTTTTAGGACACATGGTGAATCACGAAGGTATTCACGTAGATCCTGCTAAGATAGAGGCAATTACCAAATGGAAGGTTCCACAAACAGCAATGGAAATAAGAAGTTTTATAGGTTTAGCTGGGTACTATAGACGGTTTATTAAGGATTTTTCCAAGATAGCCGTACCATTAACTAAGTTAACCTGTAAAGCCATTAAGTTTGAATGGGGACCTAAGCAAGAAGAAGCCTTTAGAATATTGAAGCAGAAATTAACAAATGCACCAATCTTAGCCTTACCAGAAGGAACTGAAGATTTTGAAGTATATTGTGATGCTTCAAAACTAGGATATGGATGTGTGCTTATGCAACGCAAAAAGGTGATTGCATATGCTTCTAGGCAATTGAAAAAGCACGAAGAAAACTATACGACTCATGATTTAGAATTAGGAGCCGTAATTTTTGCCCTTAAGATTTGGAGACATTATCTTTACGGAAGTAAATTTACTGTCTACACAGACCACAAAAGTTTAAGATATATATTTGGGCAAAAAGAGTTAAACATGAGGCAAAGGAGATGGATGGAAATCCTAAGTGACTACGACTGTGATATTCAGTATCACGAAGGAAAGGCGAATGTAGTTGCAGATGCCTTAAGTCGTAAGTATTATGAGAAACAAAGACGAGTTCGTGCTCTCAGATTAAATCTACAAATAGATTTAATGGAACAATTGAAGAATGTTCAAACTACAGCAATCAAGGATGATGCTGAAGGAATGAAAGGACGAATGAAGGAATTAGAACAAGGAGCAGATGGAATTTTGAGATTCCATAAAAGTAGAATTTGGGTACCTAAGCAGGGAGACTTAAGACCTAAGATTTTAGAAGAAGCTCATAAATCTAGGTATACTATGCACCCAGGAAACAATAAGATGTACCAAGATTTAAGAAAGAACTTTTGGTGGATAGGAATGAAAAAGGATATAGCACATTATGTTTCTAAATGTCTCACTTGTTCACAAGTTAAGGCAGAACATCAGAAACCTTCAGGTCTATTACAACAGCTAGAGATGCCTGTATGGAAATGGGAGCTTATAACAATGGATTTTGTTACTAAGTTACCCAAAACCAGAAAAGGTAATGATGCGATTTGGGTAATTGTGGATCGATTAACCAAATCTGCTCACTTTCTACCTATGAAAGAAACCTTTAGCATGGAAAGACTGGCAAAGTTGTATGTAGATGAAGTCGTATCTCTACATGGAGTTCCACTCTCCATTGTATCAGATAGGGATAGTCGATTCACTTCCCATTTTTGGAAAAGTTTTCAAGAAGCAATGGGAACTCGACTAAACTTAAGTACTGCATATCATCCACAAACAGACGGGCAAAGTGAAAGGACGATCCAAACTCTAGAAGACATGCTCCGAGCATGTGTGATAGATTTTGGTGGAAATTGGGACGATCACTTACCTCTGATCGAATTCTCATATAACAATAGTTATCATTCAAGCATCGAAACTGCCCCATTCGAAGCATTATATGGAAGAAAATGCAGAACTCCAGTTTGTTCGGCAGAAATAGGAGAAAATCAATTGTCAGGTCCTGAAATAGTGCAAGAGACGACCGACAAGATTACTCAAATCAAGGAAAGGCTGAAGACTGCTCGAGATCGCCAGAAGAGTTATGCAGACAATAGATGCAAGCCATTAGAATTCCAAGTTGGAGACAGAGTACTATTGAAAGTTTCTCCTTGGAAAGGAGTAGTTAGATTTGGAAAGAAAGAAAAGCTAAGTCCAAGGTATGTAGGACCATTTTCAGTGATCCAACGAATAGGACCAGTCGCTTATCGTTTACGACTACCAGAAGAATTATCTGGAGTACATGATGTATTTCATGTATCCAATCTCAAGAAATGCTTATCAGATGAATCACTGGTAGTGCCTCTTAGAGATATAGAGGTAAACGAAAAGTTGAAATTTGTTGAGAAACCTCTTCAAATTGAGGATCGAAAGATTAAGTTTCTCAAACACAAACGACTAGTTTTAGTCAAAGTCAAATGGGATTCAAAGAGAGGAGCTGAATACACTTGGGAGCTGGAATCCGAAATGAAGCGAAAGTATCCTCACTTATTCCAGTAAATCTCGAGGACGAGATTTTTATTAAGGTGGGGAAAATGTAACAACTCTCATCAAAAGTCCTAATTATTATATTATTTTATCCAATAAACCCTAATTAAGAAACCCAAGTGATTCTGAACAAAACCTAAAATTTTCAGAACATATGGAATTAGGATCAGGGCCCCTAAAACTCAAGGGGGGTAAACCCTAAGTTAACAATTATCTGAATTTACTTGCTGTCAAAATTCTAATTTCAGAATATGTCAAGTCAGCAGAGCTAGTCCCAACCGTGTCTACCCTATAACCTATTTTCAACCCTTACGCACCGTAACAAATTAAGTCTTACGGTCCGTAAGCACCCTTACGCACCGTAACAAATTTAGGCTTACGGTCCGTAAGCAAAGTGAAATTTTGACTATAAATAGCAGACATTGGCAATAGAAATTGGGAGTTCAAACGACGTAAAAACTCTTTACGTACACTGAGAAACATTCTGTTTACCAAAATTAACACACACGGTGCACTAATCGACGCCGCAATCAGGGTAATAACTCGATCGCTGATACGATTCAATGTCCGATTGATTAAACTATCTAATGGATGTTTAAGTGCTGCCCACATTAGGGTTTATGCTTTGTCATTCGTCGTTAAATCGATGGATGTTTAAGTATCGCACTTTGTCATTCGTTGTGAAGGTTTTAATCTCATGAGTTGTCGTAAATGCTGTATTAAGTTACTAACCAAATTGTGTGCCTGTTATTAAACTAGGTTATCAAGGCTAATCAGTAGAATAAGCTCTGTTAAATCTGCAATGTGAGTCATTCTCTTTTTATCAAATTTGTTTACAAAAAGTATGTTTATTTTCAAAGATTATAATTACAGTGATTAAGTATATGTAGTCACCAATTTACAGCCGGTATGTGGGGTATTGTGCACATTACTGTTTTTATCAATTTAGGTGGGCGTACCTAATTAATGATACTCATTACTATTGGGTGAACGGACTCAATAGTAATATGACCACAGTCACCGAAACGAGTCGATGACAAATACTGTGCGTAGTTGGTTGAAATAAACATTGTAATCTCTCTTAATACTGTGAATTATAACAAAAGAGTCATTTTAGCAAAATGAATGATTCACTCAGTATTTCCCGCTGACAAAACCTTTTTCAAACATGTTTCAGGTGATCTGTTGTGATCTAGGAAAAGTGTCGTGAAGCACTATCAGCTTAAGAAAGTGGCTCAGTATTAAATAAAGAAATATGTTTTGAAAATAAAAGATTTCTTCTTGAAATCTCAGTATTGTAAATTATCGGGTTTTATCCCGAATTGTGAAATAAAATAATCGGGAAATATTTCAGTTTTAAAAAGGATCCTGAAGAAACTTCCGCTGTTAATTAAATACCACGGGATTTCTGTCTCGCGGCTCCTGAAACGGGTCAAACCGGGTCGTGGGCCGTGACAGTTAAGGTTGGTGTAGGTCCCTATTCCGTATAGCAGAGAGACCAAAATATCTAACGAGGGCTAAGACAAATACCAATTTTGGTATGATTTATGCATTTTGCATTTTTGAATGACTCTCTAGGAGAGCTTCTTCATTTTCAGGGTTTTGGCATTTTTAGCTCTTTTAAGATATCCTGGGTGTGTCTAGGTCAGCATGTATCTGGATGCAGCAGAAGGACACCCCTGATATCCCTAGATGAAATAACAGTATAAAGACCCAAAACTTCAGATTTTGGCAATCTATCAACGCAAGATTTAAGGTCATTAAACCATACACCACTGATGTGTTCCCCACTCATACTCAGTGCATTTAGGTGGTAAGTTGATTATTTCGTGCTTTTGCCTACTGGTACATCATATGCTGAAGCTGCTATCACACTTAAGCATTTTAATTCAGTTTGAGTGTGACAGCCTAACTTGCTGATGTAGTATCATTTCTTCTTTTTCACACAGTGATAACTCATTTTTGATTTTCTATTTTTTATGTTTTTTTTTTATTTTTCAATGTTTTTGTGTTTTTTATTTTTAAGAAAGCAGTAAACTATTTACAAAATTCTTATGAAAAACCAGTTATTCAGGATTCCTCATCCCGTTGAGTTCGACTAAGTGTTCATATGAAAAACCAATTAGATGAATTACTAAGTAAAGGATTCATACAACGCAATTAGATCAAAAGCTTTTGTGTAAAGATCAGCAAGGTTATCTAGTGTGTCGACTCGGTGTAATTCAATGTGTCTCTTTTCAGCACAATCCCGTATAAAGTGATGATGTATGTCAATATGTTTAGTTCTATTGTGCTTTACGGGATTGTTTGTGATTGATATAGTGGCATTATTATCTATCATAATAAGAGTACGAGTGAAATCCAAACCGTAATCGCGCATCTGCTGTTGAATCCAGAGAACCTGAGAGCAACAGCTACCCGCAGCAATATATTCAGCTTCACACGTAGATGTAGACACACAAGATTGCTTCTTGCATTGCCAAGACACGATCCTGCCTCCTAAGAACTGACAACCACCTGTTGTTGACTTTCTGTTTGATTTGCATCCTCCAAAGTCTGAATCAGTGTAAGCAACGAACCTCAAATCACTATCAGCTGGATACCACAACCCAAGTTTAGGTTTCCCCTTCAAGTAACGAAGAATACGCTTCACTGCTTTCATGTGTGACTCTTTCGGATTCGCCTGATATCTGGCACACAAGCATACGACAAACATGATGTCAGGTCTTGAAGCAGTCAAGTACATTAGAGAACCAATCATCGCCCTGTATTGAGTAGGATCAACATCTTCAGTGCTTTCATGATCTGGGCCGAGATTGTGATTTTCGCAAATGGGTGTGTTGAAAGTAGAGCAATCATTCATTTTGAACCGATCCAAAATGTCATACACATACTTCGTTTGATGAATAAACATCCCATCCTCCTTCTGTTCAACTTGTAATCCCAGAAAGTAAGACAGCTCACCCATAGCGCTCATTTCAAACTCGCTCTTCATCACCTGTTCAAACTCTTTACACATGTTTTCGTCTGATGACCCAAAGATGATGTCATCCACGTACACTTGTACCAGCAGAAAATCTTCCTTCTTTCTCTTTATGAACAGTGTACTGTCAATCTGACCTCTTTCAAAACCATTTTTTGAGCAGATGTGTAGACAGTGTCTCGTACTACGCCCTGGGAGCCTGATGTAACCCATACAAAGCCTTATCAAGTTTGTAAACTCGATCTGGATAGTCTGGATCAACGAACCCATCTGGTTGGGAGACATACACCACTTCTTGGACTTTCCCTTAAAGAAATGCACTCTTCACGTCTAGTTGGTAAACTTTAAAGCCCTTGAAAGAAGCGAAAGCCAGGAACAAACGAATTGCTTCCAACCTTGCCACTGGTGCAAACACCTCATTGTAATATATTCCTTCTTGCTGATTGAAACCTTTAACAACCAACCGAGCCTTGTTGCGCGTGACAATACCTCTTTCATCCTTCTTGCACCTAAATACCCATTTAGTGCCAATCTCTCTTTCACCTTTAGGAAGGTCAACTAACTCCCAAACCTTCAACTTCGTGAACTGCGCCAATTCCTCTTGCATTGCTTCAACCCATGAATTGTCTTTAAGAGCCATATGAATATTCTTCGGCTCCTCTTGGGAAATAAAGCAACTATACAAGCACTCATTCACATTCCCAGTCTTTTCAATCGAAACAAATAATCCAGAATTTGCAGCTATGCTTCTTCTCGTCTGAACACCTGCAGTAGTATCTCCAAGTATCATGTCAACTGGATGATCTCTATTTGCCCGTGTAGTAGTAACAGCATCAACTTCTAGATTATCACCCAGGTTTGATCCAATCTCCCCCTGAATATTCTGATTTGCAAACGGATTAATGAAATCCTCCCCCTGATTAGGTTCAGGTTCACTATCGCTTGAATCAGGATCAGCAGCACCTTGGGAAGTTTCCGGAGCATCTGACATATCAACATTCGATCTAGGCATGAATTCGCCTTCATCGTCTTCACATACCACTGTTTGAATCAGCTGAGAATCAACTGCATCAGAAACCTCAGGAATATTAAATGATTTAAACACACTTTCATAATCATATAATATAGCAGGACCATTCGTTGATTGTTGAGGTTTGTAGGAAGTAATTTCCACATTAAAAACAACCTCAATTTTACCAGTTTTAAGATTAAAAACCCTTTTATTCGGTGTGCCAGGCACGTAACCTAGAAAGTAGCCTTCGTCAGCCACCTCACCGAATTTTTGTTTATCTTTGTTTCGCACAATGGTGCAGGGTAATCCAAATGGTTCAAAGCCTGTTAAGTTCGGTTTTTCGTTAAACATAAGTTCATGACAAGTTTTGTTAAAATGTTTAATGGTCAAAACTTTGTTTAGGAAATAGCAAGCTGTATTCACAGCTTCTCCCCAGAAAAGAACTGGTAGCTTTGAATCTAAAAGCATAGTCCTAGCGGCTTCAATCAACGTCCTGTTTTTCCTCTCAGCGACTCCATTCTGTTGAGGAGTATAAGGAGCAGAATATTGATGTTCTATTCCCTTTCGAAGACAATAGAGATCCAGAATCCGATTCTTGAACTCCGTGCCATTATCACTCCTTATTCTCTTAATACTTGCATCATGGACATTTTCCAATTTTGTAAAAAGATCTATCAACATCTCTGCTGTCTCATCTTTTGTACCTAAAAAGAAAACCCATGAATAACGTGAGTAATCATCAGTGACAATAAGACAGTAGTACTTTCCACCTATGCTCCTCACGTTCACTGGACCGAATAAATCCATGTGAAGTAATTCATAAGGGGCATCTATGGAATTTACTGTTTTAGACTTATGAGGTTTCTTGTGTTGTTTTCCCTTTTGACATGGAAGACATTTATCTTCCACTTGAAACCTCAGCAATGGAACCCCTTTCACTAGCTCATTCTTAATGATATAATTCATTTTACGGTAGTGAATGTGGGCCATGCGTCTGTGCCACAACATAGATTCAGCTTCAAATGCTTTTGACAGTAAACACGCCACCGCTGCAGTCGGATCCTTGGCACCCATGTCCATGACATAAGTGTCATTTTTCCTTGGTGCACGCATTACTATCCACTCGTCCGGAATGACCAAACCCGGTTTCAACACCAATGCCTCCGACTGTGTAAAATGGACCGAGTGACCCTTGTCGCAGACTTGTGACACGCTCATCAGATTGTGTTTAAGCTGCTCAACATGGTTCACTTTATCCAAAGTGATCTTCCCATTCGTCACTTTTCCTCGTCCAGTAATCCTACCACCTTTAGCACCAGCAAAATTAACATGTCCGCCATCATAATCTTCAAATTCAGAAAACAACCTCGCATCCCCCGTCATGTGCCTGGAGCAGCCACTATCAACATACCATAAGTTGATAATCCTCCTTAGCAGCTCCTGCACGCACCAACCAAAAGATTAGTTAGATTGGGGGACCCAAGCCTTAATGGTCTTGGGTCGTCCAAATTCACCAACTACTTGAACATCCATCCAATATCCATCACTCCTAACTGGAGTCTTGGATCTTGGACCTGTTGATGGAAATGGGTTTTGATTTCCATAAGGTCTCTTGGACCTGGTCCTGAGGGTACCTATCCATCACTCCTAACTGGAGTCTTGGATCTTGGACCTGTTGATGGAAATGGGTTTTGATTTCCATAAGGTCTCTGGTCCTGAGGGTACCTATTTGTGTTTGGACTATGTGACCTTTGAAAATTTTGATTTCGATTCCAAGAACCTTGATTGTTGTAATTTCTAAAGCCATTGTTATAAAAAGTTCGACCACCATTATTTTGGTATCGATTTTGATATTGACTTTGGCTTCTGAAATTATTTGAATTTTGATTGTTCATTCTTGGTGAACTACTTCTAGGTCTGTCATATCTGCCTGATGCAGATTCAGGCTGAAATCTTGGTTGATTTCTTTGAAAACGAGGAACTTGTGGAATTCCTTTTTCAGCCTTATCTACACCACCTGCAACACCCTGTTGTTGCTTTGGAGCAAATGTCTTTGGAGAATTTGAGACTTTCTCCTCATTATCACCTTTCTCTCTGGTGATTTCCCTCTTTGTTTCTCACTAACTTGTGCTTCAACCTTTTTGTTAGGACAGCAGCTAGCTACATGTCCCTTTGTGTGACATTTGAAGCACGATCTCTTTTTCGAAGACTTCTCAACTGAAGCCTTTGAACTAGATTCTGGTTTTGATGATGATGCCTTAGAAGGATTTGGTTCAGTTTGCGTAGTTTCAATATTTTCTATGTTTTTGTTTTTAGCAAACTTTACATTTGATGCATTTTCTATAACAGCTGTTTCGTTTTTCATATTACTTCCTTGAACAAAATTAACCTTTTTAACAAAAGTTTGATTTTTGTTTTTAGAAGGTGTATTATTCTTTTTCAAAACAGGTTTGCTGTTACTTTCCTTCTTAGCATCATTATTTTCAAACACATCACCTTGACTGGATGTGAAACTACTTGGTGATGTTGACAGAAAGTCTATGAACTCATCTTCATCAGGCAAGAAAGAATAGTCAGGACTAAGAGGAGGTGGGACTTCATTGAAGCCCTTGAATCCCACACTGGTCTTGTCATTACTCTTCTTTAACCCACCCATCATGTGTTTCATAACAAAAGTAGAATCTCTGAATTGACCTAATTTCTTTTCAAGTTCAACAATTTTGAGTTGTGCATCTGACCACGCTTTGCATTTTTCAGAAATCTCTTTTGTTTTCTCAGCCATCATGTCATGTGCTAAGTCTATGACTTGAAGTTTTTCATTTAATTTGCAGGTTAAAACTTCAATTTCAGCTTCATAGCCTTTTATCTTTTTCAAATATGATGACTCATTTCTTTTAGCAAAGAAATTTGATTCTTTTACGTTAGACATCTCGCTCACCAGACTTTTGTTTTGAGTTGACAACCTGTCAACTTCACCCTGTAATTCACGACACTTTAAACAAACAGAAGTAGTAGAGTTACTTACCTCTCCTATCGATTTGTCTGAGTTTGCCATAAGATCAGTAAGTTGAGCTTCCATTCTTTTGATGATTTCATCTTTCTCTTCATCTTCCCTTTCATGCTCAGATTCTTGCTTTACTTTTTCAGCATCTGTTGTCTGCTCGGCCTTATCTACCTCAGCGTCACTTTTCTTCTCTTCTCAACACTAGTATCATTCACGTTAGCTTCAGCATCATCAACTGGCACAATTTCTGCCATGAAAGCTTGAGTGACATTTTCATCATTTTCCAAGTGAATACTCCAGTCATATGAGCCTTCTCTTGCAGTAGAGATCAACGCCCTTGAGTTAGAGTTGTTTGATGCATTCCTATTATTTGAACTCTGACTCGAAGTCTCATGCTTTTGTTTTTGACATTCCCTAGCGAAATGACCATAACTTTGACAGTTAAAGCACCTCACTTTGGTCTTGTCAAATCCAACACTCTTCCCCACAAACTTCCTTCTAGTTCTGTTCATAAACCTCTTCACACGTCTTGATATCATGGCCATCTGCCATTGCAAATCCATCTCTTCTAGATCATCAGGGTCAATCTGATCATAATCTTCATCTAAAGTGGCAGGATCAGATATCTTCCCCTGAATGTAGTTCTCATACGAAGCAACAAACGACGCAAGTAGAGCAAGATGTTCTTCAGTAGACTTCACACTCATAGGCATCGACTTTGCACTACTACTTTGCTTTGCAGTTGATGATCTCTTAACTCCTGTTGATCCTCCTGAAGCAGCTACAAAACACACATCACCATCCTCATTTACTGTGACCTGCTCATTATCACACGAAAGAAACGCAGTAGCAGAGTCGCTAGAAGCATCATGAGAAGAAGAAAATGTAAGCCCATTGTATATACCTGGATCTTGAACCTGATCATATCCAGTGTCTTTCTTCTTCATGCTGAGCTCATAAGCTCTTAGCTTTCCAACTACTTCTTCTAGCTCCTTTGTGTCATAATCTGCTTCCCCCTTAATCATGAGAGTGTAGATATCCCATTTAGCAGGTAGAGCATCAAGCAGCTTGTCATTTTTCTCTATGTCAGTATAGCAATCTACATCATAATTATCCAATTCTGACATCAGATGATAGTATCGAGTGATGATGTCCTCATGTGACTCATTTTTCATATACTTGAACACAGCAAACTGCTTCTTCAGTAGATCAACTTTGTTCTTCTTGACATCAGGATTTCCTTCATATATCTTCTCTAGTGCATCCCACATTTCCTTTGAAGTAGTGTACTTCTTAAAGGTATGTTTGATGCTGTCAGGAAGAGACATCTTGATAGCAGCCAAGGCTCTCTTTTCAGCCTCATACATCTTCTTATCATTCTCTTGCATGTTCACATAGGCTGTGACACGAGGTCTGCCTTCAAAGTCATGTGTAGGGTTTGTGTACCCGTCAACAATACAGATCCACATGCGAGTATCCTGATATTCAATGAAGGATTGAAATCTATCCTTCCATGTTAAGTAGTTCTCCACCTTCATCATCTTAGGTGGTTTGTTGGTTGTGCCAACCTCATGTTCCATCCTTAAGAGTTCGTTCAATTTAGTCATGTTCGACATTTTAACTTAAGCAGACTGGTTAAACCGTACAATTTTAGTCCAAAACCTGTTTTTACTAAGTTATATTAGATTCGTCTCGAGATTACGATTCCAATGATATATAATGTCTAAAACCGTTTTCAGGATTTTCCAGAGTCTTAACAAAACTGACAATCTACCAAGGGTGCGGAATCCCCTTGATAAACCTAGCAAACAGAAACAAGAACACAAGACGGTTTACCAACTGATCTTCTATGATTATCCAACGAAAACATTTACAATCACTAAAGATCTCCATGAACTCACAGCCAATGTTCTGTGTATTCGAACTCTCTCTCAATTACCTAAAAGTCTAACCCTAAAACTCTAGGTAAAGGTTGTTTATATAGCACAACCTATACAATTCGAATTGGGCTCAGCCCATACGAATTCTGTTTACAAATCGGGCTAAACTAGATGGACTTTAACTTGAACTTGAACTTGGACTTTAACAAACTCGAATTCCATTCTGTCTTCATAAGTCTTCGCGGCCCAAACTCGTTTTATATCCAAAGACCAATCCAACGTTGTTGTCACATAAAATGCACCAACAAACTCCCCCTTGACAATAGCTTGCAAAGGAAACTTTAGTCTTCAGAATATCACAGTCTTTGGTCTTTGGATAGCGTCAGCTTCAACATGAATTATGTCAGCAGCAGACTCCCCCTAAGCTGATGTATCCAATCACCAAATCTTCCAAGTTTTGATTCAGCATTCCAAGTAAGTCTTCACAGCATCCATTCTGCATTGTAGAAGGAGGATTCTACCAAGCAGCAACAAACTCCTCATCTCTTCAAAATAACTTCTCATCAACACACTGCTTCAATCTGTATGCTATAAAACAAACATCTCGAGAAACCATAAGAATTTTTCAACATAAGTTAAACAAATTATTATTATTCAAGAGATTAGTTAAACTATATAACAGATTAAGCACTTTCCAATCCAACACCAACAAGCACAAATTTTAAACAAACACCTTATAACCTGCATGAATTAAAATTTTGAACCCACTTTCTAACATCGTCTCCCCCTATCGGTAACAACTCCTCCAAGAATAACAGTTTTCCGTACATTAAGAATTTTAACAGAAAAAGACACTATTTTTGTATTTTTTTTATTTTGCTAAAAGCAAATAAATACGAAAAGCAATAAACACTCTATTTTTGTGAGAATCACCGGTAAGAAGATCAAATCAGCACAATCAAACTGTTTCACACAATTAGATAATTCTTTATTTTAATTTTTCGTGAAAAGCAGTTCAAGAAGATTACCAGTATGTTTGTCCACCTAAACAAAAGGCATGAACATTTCAAGTACCATTACCATATGAATATTATTACTGATATACTAATGTGTCCCACTTCAGGATATACCCCCGCGATCAAGGTATACACAAAGATTCATCGTAGTAGGTGAGTATACTGAATTCATCCGTTTTAATTTTCAACGTTTAGATAATTGGTGAACAGGTCAGTACTTCCGTACAGCAGAGAGACCAAAATATCTAACGAGGGCTAAGACAAATACCTTTTTTTGTCCTAAAAATCCAAGGGGTCCAACGGTGCAAACGGTTTGTCCAGATGAGTTACGGATAATTCTCTAAACACGAAACAACGAAATTTTTCCTACGATTGCCTAGAAAAATTCCACCACTTTCAAACTTGCAACTACTCAGTCCAGTCGAGACCACACAGTCCAGTCGAGACTACTCTTTCGAGTCGAGACCTCCGTTTCGAGTCAAATATGCACAACTCGAGACCACTGTTTCGAGTCGAGACCTCCGTTTCGAGTCGAGACTAATGTTCCGAGTCGAGACCTCTGTTTTGAGTCAAATATGCACAACTTGAGACCACTGTTTCGAGTCGAGACCTCTGTTTCGAGTGAACAGTACCCAGTCGAGACCACTTGTTTCGAGTGAAGAAAGGACTAGTCGAGACCTCCAGTCGAGACCACTAATTCCAGTCGAGACCACTAATTCCAGTCGAGACCAGCAATCTTCCAATAATAAATCCCGAAAAATCAGCACTTTTTACACCACAGAATCTTCTGATTGATAACTTTCCAACTGAAACTCCAAAAAACAAGCAAACAAGTCAGATCAATAACCAAAACGAATCAAACACTCAAAATATTGACTGTTCTTCGATGTTCTTCACACAAAATCTGAAAATCTTCAAACGAATAAAATCCTTGAATCTGTAATATCAGTTTTGAACCGTACACAAGAGCAAGCGCTCTGATACCAAGTGTAAGTCCCTATTCCGTATGGATCTTAACAAAACTGACAATCTACCAAGGGTGTGGAATCCCATTGATAAACCTAGCAAACAGAAACAAGAACACAAGACGGTTTACCAACTGATCTTCTATGATTATCCAATGAAAACGTTTACAATCACTAAAGATCTCCACGAACTCACAGCCAATGTTCTGTGTATTCGAACTCTCTCTCAATTACCTAAAAGTCTAACCCTAAAACTCTAGGTAAAGGTTGTTTATATAGCACAACCAATACAATTCGAATTGGGCTCAGCCCATACGAATTCTGTTTACAAATCGGGCTAAACTAGATGGACTTTAACTTGAACTTGAACTTGGACTTTAACAAACTCGAATTCCATTCTGTCTTCATAAGTCTTCGCGGCCCAAACTCGTTTAATATCCAAAGACCAATCCAACGTTGTTGTCACATAAAATGCACCAACAGTTGGAGATAGTTTTAAAGATCCTGCTGTTTGTGCTGAGGCCTTAGCACATTTTGCTCCTCCTGGTGTTCGGGATGCCATTTCAGAGATGGAGGCTGATCATCTTATTTCTAGGATGATGCTCAGTTCTTGCAACCTTTCAGCCCTGTTGGCTGAAGGTGTTACTCGGTTTGCCAAGGGTATGCAGGAATACGAAGAAGACTCCAAGAAGAAGGAAAAAATGAAGGCATCAATTGCTGCAATGAAGAAGGAGATTAATGGTTTTGCTGAGAAAGAGCTTGCTTGGGCCAAGAAAGTGGGTGAGTTGACAAAAAGACACGAGATTGAGATGGGTGATCTCAAAAAGAGTTTTGAGGCTGACCGATTGAAGCTGAAAGCTGACCGGGAGGCCTTAGTTGTTTAACAAAGGGCCTTTGATGAGGAAAAGGAGAGCTTAAAGGCTTTGGTTGCCCAAGCTACTGGAGATAATCAGTGGCTTATTGAGCAGGGTTTTCATCAAGTTGTGACTTATCTTCTTCGTTCTAAAGAGTTCAATTCTGCTCTAGGTGAGGTTTACACTAAACTGCTCAATCTGGGTAAACATCAGGGTCTTGTTGCAGGTTATAAGCTTCATGAATCTGGCCATCCTTTGGAGAAATCTCCCTTGTACCGTCCCGAGGCTTCCAATATCTTCAAGGGTTCCGTAGAGCAGATGGAAAGGCTAACATACCCATATGTAAGCCAGGTTGCTTCTTGCTATGGTAAGCCTCTCTCCGTCTTGCAGGAACTGAAGCCGGACGGTTTGAATGAAAAGGTATGTGTGGAAATACATGGTTCCCTTTCAAGGAAACGCTCCTACTCGGGGGATAGTGAAGATACTTTTCCTGGAGAATCTGATGCTCCTAAGGATGCCAGCTTGGAGGGTTCAGCTGTTGGTGATCAGTGTCCAAAGGCTAAGAAGGTTAAGAAGACTAAGAAGGCTAAAGGTAACAGCTCTGGGGCCTCTAAGCCTTCTACTGATGCATGAAATTCGTAGCTTTCTTAGCACTTTTAAAACACTTTGTGGTTTGTAATGTTAACTTAAAACAATATTAGGTTTCCAGGAACCCTTAAGGTTCCTGTTGGTTATGTTTTAGGCCTACGTGGCCGTTTGAACAATATCTAAACTTGCAAGTCGCTAAGACTTGTTTTGACTTGTGCTTAAAAGTCTTTCAGAACTTTCTTTGATATGATATTATGTTTAACTATTTTCTTTGTGTTGTGTTTCTATACTTGTGTCTATTTCGTTAAGGCAACCCGGTTGGCTTCAACCCTTTAAGCCTTTTGGCTGTCAGTAGGTAAGTTGAAGCCTTTGAGGTTTCCAGTTGTCACCAAGGGGTTAAAAGCCTTGAAGGCTTCTTAGCTTTGTGACTTGACTTGGTTTGTATTTTTAATTCTTTGTTTAAGTTGTATCATCCCTTAGATTATTTTTGTCTTCTTGTAACTTTTCCTTTGTCGAGTTTGCGTTGTCTTTATGTGTTTTATACCTTAAAGGGTTCAGTGCTGCAGTCACTTAGCCTTGGTATTTTTAACAAGAAGACATGGCACCTACCCTTTTTATTTTCTTGTTTTGTTTGATTTCGTAAGCCTGTTTGTTGGTTATTTTTCTAAGGCTCAAGGAACATTTGGTGTAGGCTGTTCAAACCCGTCTATGAGACAATTTTTACTTTTACTTAATAAGTCTCATGGAGTTGTATTGATTTAGGAACTCACCCCTTATATAGGTTCATTCAACCCTTGAACCTATTGAGCGATGTGGCCTGGGAGCTCATCCCCTTACATGGCCTGTTGGTGCAGTTGTCTGTCGACTTCATCTTCGTTCGAGTCTTAGTGTAAAACTGATTGTATAGTGCATGGAAATCGAGAAAGTGAGAATTAGGGCTGATTCCGCTTGAAATGACACCTAGTCATTTTCAAGCGAAATCACATATAATCTTGATTCCGCTCGAGTGTTAGTGTTTGATTTCACTTGAATGTTAATGTCTTGATTCCGCTTGAATTGAACATACTCATGTTCAAGCGGTACCCCGACCCTATATATAGGTCACCTGGAGCGAAATCTTAGTCAGTCATTCAGTTCAGTCTTGTGTTTGACGGTGAAGCTTTGCCAAAACGTCTCCAGCTTGTAAACTGTTAGCAGATCAATAAACAGAGTCAAATTTGTGATTTCTAGTGTTAAACAAGCTAAACAAAGACTGAGTCAATGAATTCCGCCTCTGATTCAGTCTGAGCACTCTTCTGATCGACTCGTTAGGTCGTTTCACGATCCTACAAGTGGTATCAGAGCTCAGGAGGAAGAGTTCTTACCATTTAGCTCGTTTTCGCTGGAAAATTCTGATTTCTACACTTTCTTTTCACAATTTTTCAAGTTTTCACGGTTAAAATCGGCCAAATTTTTCACAGTTTGTGTAAAAGTGTATTAATTTAACAAACCCAAGAAAATTTGAGAGTAAAATTCAACTTAAAAGTAGTAAAAAATGGCCTGAAACCTGATTCCGCTTGAACGAGTAAGAGTGTGATTCCGCTTGAATTTTGAGCGTAATCAGGTAGTCTGCTTGTAAAGTTGTTATTCCGCTTGGAAAGTTGAAGTGAAATAGGAGATTTAGCTTGAATCTTTGATTCCGCTTGAAAGTATTCACCTGATTTTGCCTGAGACCGCTTGAATCATCATTCTGATTTCGCTTGAAACATAGATTACAGATTCCGCTTGAAACATTTGTGTTGATTTCGCTTGAAACGTGTTCAAGCGAAATCAGTTATTATGTTCAAAGATTATTCCACTTCAAAGGGTATTCCACTGGAAAACCTTTATTTCGCTTGAAAGATTATTTTGTGTGAAATTTGTCGAGATTGTTTGAAAGATGGAAATGATGTTTGATGAACAAGTAAACTATTATTTTGAGAAATTTAATGATTGGAATCGAGGATTTATAGATGAGAGTTATAGAAATGTGACAAAGGATGGTTGGGTAAAAAGGTTTAAATATTTTGTGTGCTTGAAAAATGAAACATTGGATGATCTAGTAAACCGATATAATGTTTTACTTGGTTATCTAAAAAATCATGAGATATTTTTTACAGATGCTGAAAAGATAGCAAAGTTTGCAGATGCGTTACCTATTAAATGGAGTGAATGTTTGTAAAATTTAAGAAAGGATTCAAATTTTTCAAAATTACATCTAAAAGGATTCATCAGCAAACTTAAAACTCATGAATATGAAAATGAAAAGAAAAGGAAAGAATTTGTAACATCTGTGCTTGTAATCATTGTGAACAGTTCTTTTATCAATAAAACAATGTTATTTGATCCGAATGTTTGTTTGGTTGTGTTTTACATTTTTCATGTTTTGACTTTTATTCAATTTCAAGCTTTAAATCGCTTTCTGGAAGGTTATACGCGCACTGATGCGTAAATATAACCCGTTTAATGCAACGAACGCTCCGGAATAGTGAAATAGGCTTAACATACCTTAAATAACCTTTACATAACTTAGAAATAAGTTTTGAAGGCTTTGGTATGGCAAAATCGAGTTAAATCGCTTACAGGGACTAAAGTTGACAAACTGCGAAAGTATGCCAATTTGAACTGTAACAGACATTCCGGAACATGACCATAAGTTAAAAAAACCATAAATATCCTTTACATAGCTTAGAAATAGGCTTTGAGGTGTTCGGTGTGCTAAAATAAACTTTTGGGTCAATCAGGGACTAAAAGCGTCAAAAAGTGCACAAGTTTGCATTTTCGCTCATAACTTACGTTCTGAATACCTCCGGACATCCAAAAATTTATGTAAGCACTAAAATATTTTATTTTAGTGTTTGGCATAAGAAAAATCCATTCGTCGCGTCATTTGGATCGTTTTTCGCGCTTATGCGCATTCCGTCGTAATTAAGCGAACATCGCGATTGTACGGCCAAACAAACCAACATCCGAGATATTTTTTAGCACATTTTAAGTTCCCTATACTTTAACTTCATTTTAGAGCTTTGAAATGGGGTTAACGGGGCTTAAACGTGTCAAAAATGCATCAAATAGCAAGTTTGGAGCTTCAGGGGCCTGTTCTGTCATTTTTCAAACTTCTGGTCTGCAGGTCCTTGCGCATCTCAACACTCTGAGTGTTACGGTGCGCAAGCAGGGGTCAGATGCAGAAACTTGTTTTTAAACAGCTGTTAACAGCCCATAAACCCTCCAAAGGCCAATGCCACTTGTCAATAACTGGTGGTGGGAGCAAAATGAGCTACCACAACATTCTGACAAGTGTACGGGTGAGATCAAGGCACGTTATTCGATAAACGATCCTAACGGTTGTCCATTTACTATAAATACCCATCCATCCCCATTGCAAAACCCACTTGAAATCTGAGAATTCTCTAAGTTGGGGTGTTTCATCACCTCATACCTGAGAATACTTGGATTATCAATCTTGCGGGGACCCTTTGTAAGTGTTCCTTCGTTCTTTTATCGCTTTTCTAGTCTGAAAGTCGAACTTTGTTTGACTTTCTGCATTGACCAGTTTATGGTCAATGCGAAGTTCATTTGAACTTCACAACGTGAGCGTGATCACGATGGTTATAGTCCCTAGTGACTATACCTACTGATTACCACGTTATCTAGGCTCAGTGACGAGTCATAGTTTCGGCCAAAATGCGTGTTATTGCGTATTTTGTAACCAAACTACTTTTAGGTATCAAAATCGTTTGTTTTGATACCAAATCTATTTTCTAAACTTAGTTAAGCATGTTTTAACATGCTTAGCTCGTCACTTTTAGTTTAGTGCTTATATAGGGTCGTAAGATAAGCGATCTAAACAATCGCTTATACTTTCGACCCCGACCCATTTGGTCGATCATTAGGATCCGACCAAATACATTAGGTGACCATAGTGTATAGGGAATAACCTTCCGAGGTTATACCTTATGGTCACGGCGTTTAGTAGTTGTATGATAGGTAGTTTATATGCCTTAGGTAAATTACCAAAATACCCCTTTGATGCCAAAATTCATTTTAAACATATGTAAAATAACTTTTGACATATAAACTGATTTGATAACAATATTAGACATGTAGAGGCATATTTTACTTATCATAGGACTAGTTAGGCGTTCCGAACACGTTTCACGCGAACGACGCGTTAAAGTAGCATAAGCTACCTAAACGGGTCGTAATGGGTCGTAAGCACTTAGGTTAGGTTTCATTTAGTATGTAGGCTTTGTTAAACCATATTACACGAGTTTCTATACTCGTTTGGTTTACGAACCCTCATTCTATCCGATCCTCCGATCTAGGTCCGGTTTATTAATGTAGTTACCTATATTAGGTGCCGTTTGATATCCGTGATCTCTAGCATTGTTTGGTTGTTACTCAAGGACTACTAAGCAATCTCAAGTGAGTACATAGACCCCTCTTTTACTGTTTTCCAAACATTTTGGGGTGGAACACATGTGCCTACTTGTTACTTTCATGCTTTCCTGTTTTCACATCATATACTTGTTATGTTCATTAGTACACTATTAGTACATGATTTACATTACATTTCTGCTATGTATGTTGACTGATAGCATGCTAGCACATTGATTTACATGACTTTTATGCTTTGTATGTTAACTTAGCATACTTAGTACATCACTTTACAATACATTCTATTGTGTATGCCCATTGTGTGCATACTTAGTACATTATTTTACATTACATTCTATGCTATGTATGCCCATTGTGTGCGTACTTAGTACATTATTTTACATTACATTCTATGCTATGTATGCCCATTGTGTGCGTACTTAGTACATTATTTTACATTACATTCTATGCTATGCTATGTATGCCCATTGTGTGCGTACTTAGTACATTATTTTACATTACATTCTATGCTATGTATGCCCATTGTGTGCGTACTTAGTACATTATTTTACATTACATTTTATGCTATGTATGCCCATTGTGTGCATACTTAGTACATTTATTATTCATCACATGCTTACATTTTGGTATGACATTTGGTTTGTTTAAATGAGACAATGTACATTCATTAACACCGATCATGTCGCTCGGTAGTAGGTAGTGGTACCATAGGACTTGACAAATCCCATTCCTGTAATCTCGGGTTTGTTTGGATGGAAGGAATGACCGAATCCGAATACATTTTTTGATAACCTTTACTAAAAGGGTTATCCGACTGTCGCAAGGCTTGGATGTATGAATTTTCACAATACCGCATAAATGTTTATATCAGTATAGCATGCATTTATTACACAAAACATAACTTTGGTTTAAACCATGTTTTACTTCAATACCTTGTTTTTGTGCATTTTACATATGGTTTAGTTGATACATTTCACTTACCATACATAAACATTTTGACATATACATACACAATTCATGATTTACATTAGACATAAACATTAGACATAGACATTAGACATGGTTTTCACATAAACATTTCGACATTTAATTATACATAAACATTTTACTTTGGTGGTTTGGTTTGGGTGAGTGATTTAAGTAACGAGGCGTGTGTAATACGATACAAGTATGGTGGATACGCCGCTGGTACTTCCTATATATAAGTGCTTGTACGGTATTACATATCGTAGCGTTATTTGAATCATTTCAATTTGAGACATATAACATTTTATACAAATAACATACTTTTCACAAGACATTGTTTTACAAACAACTCATCTTATACAAACTCATTTTTTACTTGGTTATTCATTTAACCATACATTATTCTCTTATTTATACATATCATCTGAACTTATTGTTTTTCAAACGATTTACAAGACAAAGCAAATTACAAGGTTCATGACTGACTTTTGCTAAACAACAACTTTTTCTAAACTTATAAGTCATGAATCCAATTTTCACAAACCTATGTATCTCACAGGCATTTTTATGCTGACGTACCTATTTTCACATGTGTTTTCAGGAGATGATGCATAGGACTTATCAAGACATACTTAGGCGGACCTGTGCCTTAGTGACTTAAAACGAGACAAGAACTAGTTAATTTATGTTATGTACTCTTTGGTTCTTGTTTAAAACAATGTAAACTTTCATGTTTGATTCATAAAACGAAACTTCAATTGCCATGGATTTGAAACAATTAATTATGTTACAACACTCCCCGACGTTTCCGCCACGTTTTGTTGTTTTACGTGGTTGGGGTGTGACAGAAAAGTTGGTATCAGAGCTCATGGTTATAGGGAATTAGGTTATTAGTAATGCTTTGACCTAGTCTATAAATGAGAATTCTGGTCTAACAAGCCAAGTTCAGGCAATGAATCTGGTGTGGTAAAGCCAAAAGAGCCATGTGTTGAGGTAAAAAAATGAGAATTCTGGTCTAACAATGGATGATGAAAATTTTCCACCATTGTTGAACAAGAATTCAAAATCACCCAAGGACAATCAGGCTTGGGTGAAACTTTTCAAATAGAAAAAACCTGACTTGCCGGAGCTCCCAGGTTGGTAAGAGTGGAGCAGGAATCGGCATTTTTCTTGAGAAATTCACAGGTTGGTAACTGTGATATTTCGATTTACAAGTGGTTAATCAAGGACATTAATTTGTACTTGATTTTCTACAAGTGGTGTTGAGGTTTAAAAACGAAAATGATAAATCTTTCATGTGTTTGAGGAAAACAAAGTGATGAAGTGACCCCGAACCTACAAATGGTTGGTAAACAAACTAATTTTCCGGAAAAACCATTTTGATTAAAACAAACTTAAGTGTTTTGAAATCACAATGGGAAAATAGTTTGTTGTGAGGGGGAGTTCTGATTGTTTACGCCAGGTGGATGGAGAATTGATGCGATTCTCATCAAGTTGTCAAGTTCGTACGGGTTGTTTCAAATTTTCCCAGAAAATCAAAATTGAAACATATTTTGATTTTAAGGGGAGTAAAAAAAATTTTAAAAAAAATTAGAAAATTTGTAAATGGCAAAAACATTGAAAATTCAAAAATTAGTTTTGCTGAGACAAGAGGAAATGATAGAAAATCAGTGGACTATCATAGCATGCTAAAGAAATGTAAAGTCTAAAAGTGATAAATGATCTCACTAAGGATGTGACGATAGGCTCAGCTAGACTAGTAGATTTGCGATAACGATACAAACATAAAAGAAAAAGCCTAGTTCTAGTGGGAAACATGATTGAAAGCATAGTACTTAGTTGTGTCCTTCTTGATTGTGTGACTGCTCAGTAATTGCTGAACGCCAAAAAGCATAAAAACTGGTTAAGTTTGTGAACTTTCACAACTTTACTGAAAATGACGCTGTGATTGTGCATTTTATTTTGCAAAGACTTAAACTTGTTTTATTTCTTTATTTTGTTTAACCATTGGACATTCTCTGCGTATACGTGAGTATCGACCTGGATCTTAGTGCCTAAACGTTCTGCTTTATTTCTTTGGTGTTTCGTTTAAGCTTTGGATCACCTCTGCGTATACGGAAGTATCGACCTGGTGGTTAAAGCCTAAACAATTTCAACTTATTTTTATTTTCTTATTTTGTTTAAACATTGGACTTTCTCTGCGTATACGGAAGTATCGATCTGATTGTTAATGTTTAAACATTCTGAGTTGTTTTTGCATATATCACAGTTGATGAAAGTTTAAAGGCATTACTTGAGTTAGTGTATTGCATGATGAGGGGATATGCTGAGATCGTGGGGTCCATAAGATTTTAGTGCAAATTAATATACCTTCACGTATCGGTAAGCATTTCGAAAGTTTTTTTAGTTTGAGTTTAAGAGGACAAATATATCGTCAATCTATGTGAATCGTTTAGAACTTAAAATGATTAAAAGCTTAACGGTGCTTGTGATGTGTC
>JARYGA010050699.1:0-39317 GCA_030545235.1 Helianthus tuberosus | reverse complement strand
AATTTTTTTGCTAATAAAAGTAGCGATTTTAACATAAAAACATTAAAAAAAATAGAATTTTTTTTTATAGATTTTTTAAGGTTTTTTGGGGTTTAGTTTTTAACATTTTAGCTTGGGGGGGGGGGGGGGGGTTAGGTTTCTTTTAGGTTTTTTGGGGGTTTTAGTTTTTAGCATTTAGCTTGGGGGAGGGGGGTTAGGTTTGGGGGGGGGGGGGGGGGGTTAGGTTTTTTTAGCTATTTTAGGTTGTGTTCACATTGGTTCTCGCGGTTATCGCAATAAAGGTGGTTCTCGCATGAACCTTACCCTATATATATATATATAGGATTAGGTTCAAGAGTGAACACTAGTGTAGCTTGCGAACTGAGTGAACTAATCCTGGCCATACACGTGTGTAGATCAATGGCCAGGATTTGATGTTGAAATACACTAGTGTATTTTACGATTTGATGATAAGATCCTGGCCATACACGTGTGTAGATTAATGGCCAGGATTTGTTCAATCAGTTCGCAAATACACTAGCGTTCACTCTAGAACCCCACCCTATATATATATATAGGGGACCGCTAAAATTAAAACCACCTCCAGATGTAAGAACCGCGAGAACCACTTTCTGGCCATTAGATTTCCAAAATGGATGGATGAGATTAAAAGTAGTTAAAAGTAATATTAAATTCTTTTTGTCTTATTATATTTTTAATATTTTAATCTAAAAGAGTATTTAAGTAATTTTGTTTTTTTGTCTTATTAATTTTATTGTTTTTTATTACATTTTTGTCCTATTTGAATTAATTGTTATTTTCTAAATCAGATTTTTTTTATTAAACAACAATTTGAAATCAGATTTTTTGATAAAAAAAAATTTACGTGCTTTTTTTACGACCCGTTTTTTACGCGTGTTTTTTTACAACCCGTTTTTTTACGACCCGTTTTTTACACGCGTTTTTTTATGACCCATTTTACGCTCCGTTTTTTCACGCTGTTTTTTGCACGCCGGGTTTTTTCAAGCGTTGTTTTTTTAACGCGCCATTTTTACGCCGAGCTTTTTCAAGCGTCGTTTTTTGAACGCGACGTTTTTTACGCGCCGTTTTTTCAAGCGTCGTTTTTCACACGTTTTTTTAACGCGCCGTTTCTTACACGTTTTTTTACACGCCGTCACGTTTTTTTTACACGTCGTTTTAAACGCGCCGTTTTTTTGACGTTTTATTAACCCGCCGTTTTTTACATTTTTTACGTTTTACGTTAAACTTTTTAATCTTTTTACGTTTTAAGTTTAACGTTAAACTTTTTACGTTTTACGTAAAAAAATTTACATTTTACGTTAAAAATTTTACGTTTTACGTTTTACGTAAAACTTTTTACGATTTACGTTTTACGTTAAAATTTTTACGTTTTATGTAAAACTTTTTACGTTTAACGTTTTACGTAAAACTTTTTACGTTTAACGTTTTACATTTTACGTAAAACGTTTTACGTTTTACATAAGACTTTTTACGTTTTACGTTTTTACGTTTTACGTTAAAAAGTTTACGGTTTACGTTAAAAAGTTTACGGTTTAACTTTTTTTTTTACAAAAACTTTTTTATGCACAAACGAACGCACCCAGAAGTCACAAACTCGGGAGATGTCTCAGATATATTGTTATCATCACCGACTAGGAGGAAAAAAATAAAAAACCAACAACATCAAAACAAAGTGTATCTCGAAAAAAACGGGGTTTGGCTCAGATTACCCGATAATCAAAAGGCTGCAAAAGTGGGGTTGCAGGTTCAAAAAACCTACCCTGCGCCGTCCTGGCCGCGCCATCGTCATCACAATATGCGTTTTTTTTTTTTGCATCATCAGCGCCACAAAATCCAAAACCACACTTCAATCGACCACCGGCACCGCCGGGCACCACCGGCACCACAAATCAACAGTTTCTCTAAATCAGAGTTTTCTATCACATAAATTGACAGTTTCTCTTAAATCAAGTTCTCACCCACAAAAATAAACATAATCAAGTTTTCAACCAGAAAAATCAACAATTTCTCTAAATCAACCACAAACCACAAAAAATCAGATTGACCCGACACCATAGCAAAACATCAAGAAAAAATGGAGCTTCTTAAAAAAATAATGAAAAGAACGAGAGACGAGGCAGAAAGGGGGAGAGCTACCGGCGGCGTCACTGCCGGCGGCGACTTGGTCACCGGAGCATGCAAAACACTGACCACCACCTCCATCACCGTCTTCCGCCGCCGACCACAACCTCCCACCAACGCCACCTGCAACACCACCGCCACCTCTCCGACCACTAGCAAACCCTCCACCCAACCCCACTGCTGGATCTCTCTTTCTCCCCCGTCACCTACCTTTGCCCCACACCATAAAAAAAAACCCAATGCCACCACCACCAACACCGACGCCCCACCTCTACCCCACACCACCACCATCACCGATCTCTACAACCACCACCACCACCGTCACCGTCACTCTTTCCACGCCGACCACCGTCGAACAACCACCAACAGTCTTCTCCAACCACCCACCGTAATCCACCTACAACCATCATAAACCTTTGGTATGGGTGTTTGGTGAAAACTGAGCAAGCAAGAGAGAGAGAGAGATTAGAGATTATGATATGGAAAAGAGAGACACATTTAAATTTAAATGGTCTGTTGGGAAGAGAGAGAACACATTCGAATTAAATGCACTGCTTTTTCTGATAGAGAGAGAGAAAAAGATTTGACACTTGTGGCTGAATTACGAAAATACCCCTAAAATAACCTCACATGCTTAATGAGGTGTCAACCTCTCATTCGTCCAAAACAGTTCTCGCGGTTCTTACAACTGGAGGTGGTTTTCATTTTAGCGGTTCCCTATATATATATATATATATATATATATATAGGATTAGGTTCAAACGTGAACAAAATCCCAAGAGTGAACTGCGTGAACTGCGTGAACTGATCTGGACCATTGATTATTATGATCTTTATATTTTGAATGGGTGGCATGATTGTAATTATTAGGTTAGTTTTTATTGTTTTATTAAAATCAAAAGGGTAAAAGTGTAATTAGATTAATTGGTTATTTAAAATCAGAAAACTAGATTGTTTCCATATTCTCTTATTTCATTAAATCCCCTAATTATCTATAGGTTTGTTTAAATCTTTTGATTTCCCTTTTAAAACAAAAAACTCAGATCCATTTTCTCTCTGTGCCTATAGATGATCGCCGGCCACCACTCTTGGTGGCGGCATCCGACGAAACAGCGGCCTCAGCCGCAATTTGTTTTTCAGATCCAAATCGATCACCGGAGTACTCTTTCTCTCTGTGCGTCTAGATGATCGCCGACCACAACGGAGAAAGAAACTCACTTTACGGAATCAACGTAATGCGTAAAATTTGCAATCATCTCGATTTACTTGAAAGAGAAAACGTAACCCAAAATCCAGATTACGGAAACGAAGAACGAATACCTCTTTTTTCTCTCGATTAAAAGTCGGATCGCTGCATCGCCGGAATCGAAGAAAAAAATAGGTGTTGGTTTAAAGCCGGATCGCTGCATCGCCAGAATCGAAGAAAAAAAGCCGGATCTCTCGATTTCTCTCGGTATGTTTTGTGGATTTTTTTGTGGTGATTTAGTGTTTTGTGTTTGTGCATTTTGTTGGTTTTATGTGGGTTAATGTGATCTTATGTGGGTGTGTTAAAAAGAAAGTAAATCATGATTGTGATTCTCGTTATTCTGCTCAAGAGATTGTCTTTTTTAATGTTTTCCAACTTGAATGTCAGTTTGATAAGTTATTCTAGTTCTGTTATGTTATGTTGTAGAGATGTTTAGATTGAAGTTGATGCGATGTACACATATATATTCTGTTTTTGCTCTGTTTTTAATGCGATGTATACATGTGTATTCTGACTTTGCTCTGTTTCTAATGCGATGTACACATGTGTATTCTGACTTTGCTCTGTTTTTAATGCGATGTACACATGTGTATTCTGATTTTGCTCTGTTTTTAATGCGATGTACACATGTGTATAACGTTTGTTTTTGTGATATCTCATATTTTTTTGTGTGTTGAATGTGTAAAGTTCTTGATGTACACTTGTGAATTATGCAAAGTATTAGCTGCTGAGTTTTTTGTTCAATTTTTTAATTTTGCTATGTTTTTAATGCGAAGTACACATATGTATTCTGATTTTCCTCTGTTTTTAATGTGATGTACACATGTGTATAGCGTTGAAATATGAAGGTTCCGTGGATCTTAAAAATCAAAATTTGAATTCTGGTGATGAAATCTGAAATAAAAATTAAAATTGAAATCTGGTGATTTGTTGTTTGTTTTGATAATTATCTTATTAATAAATAAAACATAATGTGGATAATGAATTTAAAATAGGAAAGATGTAACTTAATTTAATGATTAAAATAATGATTTAAATCTAATTTTTTATATAATTACAATCCTACCCTTAACAACTAAAAAGGAAATCAAGGGTCCAGTTCTGTTCACGCAGTTCACTCTTGAGAGGTTGTTCACACTGGAACCCTACCATGTATATATATATGTATAGGATATATATATATATATATATATTTAAAAAAATTATACTCTATACAATCATTGGCAATCGAAGACATACCTCTCCTAACAAAATTGACTTTTGTGGGGAGTCAGTTTAAAGTAACTCTCCACCCGAAGAACTCTACTTAACATTTATGGTATATTATTGTTTTTTTCTATGTGTGACTAAAAAGATAGTATAGTATAAGTTTGGTACATGTATCGTATAGTATAGGTAAAGTATAGGTCTTGTATGAGCATATAGGTGTAGTAAAGGTCCCGTATATGCTTATAGTTGTAGTATAGGTATAGGTATAGTGTAGAATAGATGTAATATATGTATAGTATAGGTGTAGTATAAGACCTCGTATAGACCTATATGTATAGTATAGATCTCGTATATGTTTATAGTTGTAGTATAGTATAATATAATAAACTATAGAATCGTATATAACATTTATTATATAATTTTCAAAAATTATGAAATTTTGACTTGTTATAATTTCAAGTGTTTTTTGTTTGTTTAATGGATACAATACGACAAGTAGAGACATAATACGCCATAAATACGGAACAATACGACAAGTACAGACATAATACACCATAACACGCCATAATACGCGATAACACAACACGTATAGACAATCCACGCCTATTACGACACTTACATACAATAAACGTGACAATACCCAGCGTCACCTGTGACACCTGTGCCTCTGCGACCATCAAACAAATACCAAATTTATGAAATATTGTGTTTCATACTTGGGATTTGTAAAAATACGTGTATTGTTTGCACATATCAATTCATGTTCGATTTCAAGCTTTAAAATCGCTTTCTGGAAGGTTATACGCGCACTGATGCGTAAATATAACCAGATTAATGCAACGAACACTCTGGATTAGTGAAATAGGCTTAACATACCTTAAATAACCTTTACATAACTTAGAAATAAGCATGGTTGCAAAAGTCGTTAGGCACTCCCTAGTCGGTCGACCGGAGAGTTGAGAGTACTCGGCATAGGCGGAGAGTACTCGGGGAGTACTCGGACATGTTAAATTATAAAGAAATTAGTTTTCGGAAATTAAATATATGTTTAACAACATAAATTTACAAATATTTATAACAAAATACATGAAAATGATATTCATTATTTTATATGATAGTCATATAAATTATGTTTTATTATTTTTTAAGTCAAACTCGTCCTGAATTGACCTACAAGATCCGATTTTGGCCGAGTTTGACCGCGTTTGATCGATTCCGAGTAATTAGGCGGAGTTAGAGAAAGTCGCATCGGCAGCCTACCTTGTAGCGACTACTCGGAGAGTGATCAGCCTTGGAAACCTTGTTTTACAACCATGGAAATAAGTTTTGGAGGGTTTGGTGTGGCGAAATCAAGTTTATTCGCTTACAGGGACTAATTTCGACAAACTGCGAAAGTATGCCGATTTGTACTATAACGAACATTCCGGAACATGACCATAAGTTAAACATACCCTAAATATCCTTTACATAGCTTATAAATAGGCTTTGAGGGGTTCGGTGTGCTAAAATAAACGTTTTGGTCATTCAGAGACTAAAAGCGTCAAAAAGTGCATAAGTTTGCATTTTCGCACATATCTTACGTTCTGAATACATCCGGACATCCAAAACTTTATGTAATCATTAAAATATTTTATTTTAGTGATTGGCATGATAAAATTCCATTCGTCGCGTAATTTGGATCATTTTTCGCATTCGTTTGTGTTTCATCGTAATTAACAGAACAACGCAACTGTACGACCAAACGAACCGACATCCGAGATATTTTTGAGCATGTTTCATGTTCCCTATACTTTAACTTCATTTTAGAGCCTTGAAATGGGATTAACGGGGTTTAAACGTGTCAAAATTGCATCAAAAACCATGTTTTGCACATTCAGGGACCAAAATTGACAATCTGCCATAGTTATCTTAGGAAGGGACCAAAATGAAAAATCTAAATTCCAGCTTGTTCCAGCTGTTCCCCTCATTTGCATATGGTTTTAATGAAACTAGGGGCTCCCATGGTTTCAAAAAAACCATGGGCACATGTGTACTGATGAGATCGAAGCTCGTTTTACGATGAATGATCTTAACGGTTGTGCAAAAACTATAAATACCCACCTTCCTCATTTGCATTCTTCACACCTTGATCTGATTGCTCTCTAAGTTGAAGTGCTTTCACTTCATACCTGAGAATAATCGGGTCAAACTTCCGTTCTTGGACCTTTTGTAAGTCCTCTTTCGTTCTTTTTCGCGTGAAAGTCAAACTGTGTTTGACTTTCTGCTTTGACCATTTTATGGTCAACATGAATTTCGTTTGAACTTCATAACGTGAGCGTAATCACGATGGTTTTAGTCTCTTGTGACTATACCTACTGATTACCACGTTATCTAGGCATAGTGGCGAGTCGTAGTTTCGGCCAAAATGCCTATTCTTGCGTATTTTGTAACCAAACTACTTTTAGGTATCAAAACCGTTTGTTTTGATACCAAACCTGTTTTCAAACCTCGTTAAGCATGTTTTAACATGTTTAGCTCGTCATTTTAGGTTTAGTGCTTATGTAGGGTCGTAAGGTAAGCGGTCTAAACAACCGCTTATACTTTCGAACCCGATCCGTTTGGTCGATCATTAGGATCCGACCAAACACATTAGGTGACCATAGTTGTATAGGGAATAACCTTCCGAGGTTATACCTTATGGTCACTTCGTTTAAGTAGTTGTATGATAGGTAGTTTATATGCCTTAGGTAAATGACCAAAATTCCCTTTTTACGCATAAATTCATTTTAAGCATATGTAACCTAAATTTTTACATATAAACTGATTAGGTAACATCATTAGACATATTAAGGCATATAATACTTGTCATAGGACTAGTTAGGCGTTCCGAACGCGTTTTACGCGAACGACGCGTTAAAGTGGCGTAAGCTACCTTAACGAGTCGTAATGGGTCGTAAGCACTTAGGTTAGGTTTCGTTTTAGAATGTAGGTTTTGGTAAACCATATTACATGAGTCCCTACACTCATTTGGTTTACGAAACCTCATTTTATCCGATCCTCCGATTTAGATCCGTTTATTTACATAGTTATCTATATTAGGTGCCGTTTAATTCCGTGATCCCTCTAGCTTTGCTTGGTTGTTGTACAAGACTTCTAAGAACCCTCAAGTGATTACATAGTCCCCTCTTTTACTGTTTTTCAAACGTTTTGGGGTGAAACACATGTGCCTACTTGTTACTTTCATGCTTTCCATGTTTTCATATCATATACTTGCTATGTTCATTAGTACGCTATTAGTACATGATTTCATTATGTTTTTGCTATGTATGTCCTTTTAGTGCATACTTAGTACATCGTTTTACATTACATTTCATGCTATATATGTTCATTCGTTGCATATACTTATCCAGTATATGGACACATTGTTTTATATCTTTTTAAACCATTTGAAGCTGATTGATTTATGTGAACCATTTGTAACCTGTTGATTTATGTGAACCATTTGTAACCTGTTGATTTATGTGAACCATTTGTAACCCGTTGATTTATGTGAACCATTTGTAACCTTTGATTTATGTGAACCATTTGTAACTGTTTGAACCATTGGGATTAGGGAAGTGATTAGGTAACGGGGCGGGTGTAATGTGTTAAAAGCATGGTGGATACGCCGCTGGTACTTCCTATATATAAGTGCTTTTAACACATTATATATCGTTGCGTTATCTAGATCACTTGGGCAAGGTTATCAAAACAAAGTTATATTACAAGGTTTTTCTAACAATATAAACCATACGAGTTTTATTTAAAGCGTTTTTACGAGATGTTTTACAAATTTTGGTTTTTTTTAAACAAACGTTTTGGGTTAAGAATCATGGCTATGGGATTTTATAAAGTATAACCAACTTGATTTGAGTTGGTTAGTTATGATGCAATGCTATACTTTTCAAAACAAGTTTTTTTTAATAAGTATTGCAACATGTAAAACGAGCCATGAATCTGACATTCCTATAAAACCTATGTACTCGCCGGCATTTTTATGCTGACGTATTTTCACATGCGTTTTAGGTACCATAATTGATGATGTTTGATGATGATACTTGTGTACGCTCACATAGGAATTGACGAGGCCTTAGTGACTTAATAACAATGAAAGTTTATTTGTTCCTGTTTTGTTTCTAATTCCAATGTAATGTAATACATTCAATTCAATAAAACGAAACTGTTTAATCCATGGTTGTGAAACAATGATTCTGTTACAACACACTCCGACGGTTCCGCCACGTTTTGTTGTTTTACGTGGTCGGGGTGTGACATCACCGACACGACCCGTATGGAGTATGGACTGATACGAACATATTGACAATATACGTCATAATATAACATTTAGCGGCAAAATACGTCAATTTTTAGTGTGGTATATAAAAAATTGTAAAAAAAGTGTAGTATATAATACGGTTGTAACATAGATAGTATAGTATAGAGTAAATTACAACCGGTGTCCTTTACGTTTGTATCATATTACAACCGGTGTCCTTTAACTAAAGATATTACAGGCTCCGTCCTTTATGTTATCAGTTTTTAACACCCTATGTCCTTTAGTGCTAGCCTAGTTTAATTTTTTGGTTAAGTATTACCATGTGCCTCTCACATGAGGGCAACATGGTCTTTTCATCTAAATTCTACATTTAAAAACTAAATAAATAATCTCTAAAAAACCATCTCATAACAACAGTTGATTATTCCTATTCCTCTATACATTATTTTATTAAATGTCGAACAAAGATGAGACATTTTATAAGACATTATATATATTCGAATTTTTAAAAGTACATGCACATTTAATACCAATCCATCACTTATAAACTTTATAAACCGAACACCTTTAACATTCAAAATATTCAAAGAACAAACAAGATAGATGCATTATGCTCCTAAATCGCATAGTCCCGTCACATCTTCAAGGTAATTTCCGGTTACTTTAAAGCCCGATCATGGTCGTGTAATTATTTTTTTTTCCCTATTTCAGCTAGTTTATTTAGTTTTTTAGATGGTTTTTTAGAGATGGTTTTATGAGATTATTTATTTAGTTTTTAAATGTAGAATTTAGATGAAAAGACCATGTTGCCCTCATATGAGAGGCACATGGTAAGACTTAACCAAAAAATTAAACTAGGTTAGCACTAAAGGACATAGGGTGTTAAAAACTGATAACATAAAGGACGGAGCCTGTAATATCTTTAGTTAAAGGACACCGGTTGTAATATGATACAAACGTAAAGGACACCGGTTGTAATTTACTCAGTATAGTATAATAAACATGTACCAAACCTATACTACATGGTTTATTTTTAAAAATGTTTTTATTTAAAAAATAATAGAATTCTTTTATTAAACTTTGTTAAAACTATGATTAAATGTATAAAAATTGTAAAAAAAAAAACCAATGCAATACGACCCGTATAGGTACAGCCAGCCGCCAGACAAGAGCTGACACATACAATTTTGACTTTTGACTTTTAAACATAAACGACTCGTATACGCCTATACAACCCGTATTAAAAAAACAAAGTGTCACACCCACAACCGATGGCGGAAACATCGGGGCATGGCACTGAGCGAAACAGATTGTCCAGAAGTTTCCATAACAATTATCATTACCATTCAATTTAAAATAACATGTCCCATACCATGTCTCAAACAGTAAACAAATTATTACAGATAAAAACTAGGCAAATAATTCTGTTCCGACAACTCAGATTTAAATAAAGCAATTGTTTATCTGCTTCTAGAGACCCTTGATTCAATCACTACAGACAACTATTTGTTGGGCTCTAAAGCTTTATTCTAGCTTCAATTTCCTACCAGATGTGCATCCTAAGCACCTGTTACATACGTTAAAATAAAGTCAATACATAAAATGTAAAGGTGAGCATACAAGTTTGATAATAGCATATAGAGTCGAATTCGTTTACGCATAACCATCACGTACACATAGTGAAATGAAGCACGTTAGTTATCGACATAGATCCATCGATACCAATGACTGCGGGTTGACTGCCCGAGGCAGTTCGCAATACATGATTACCACCGTAATCCATGCAAGTAATTATCCTTAACAACCCCCGTGTGAACAGGTGCTGATTCCAAATTATAGTACTATCGTTGCTAAGGCAGGTAGACAGCATTCCATGTGTAAACATAACATAACAAACAAGCATTCATAAGCCACGTATAACATGCATTAACGGTTAGCGTTCAAATAGTATTGAGTAGTGTGTTTGATGTGATTTGAATAGTTATAACGTATGTAACACCCAAAAGTGCTTAAAGCAAAAAGGGATCGAGTATACTCACAGCGGTTGATGGATTGAAGGGAGCGCTTAGCGAGTAAAGTTAGCCTGAATGGATTGATAGCATAACGATAAGTGACACGTAAAACGATACAGAGATGAGAGTGGGTCGAACAGCAATTCGGTCGGATGGTAATCCGATCGGACAGCAATCCGTGCGGATAACAATTCGTTCGGATGGTCATCTGGTCGGACGGTAGTCCGGTCGGATGACTATTCGAGTGGATTGTTTCTTCCTATGAGATGGATGTGTTTGTGTATGATGGCTTGTCTTTTGAAGTTTTCATTGTAGTATTTTAAAAACATTGAAGTATCTCTATCCTTCAAGTCGGTCGATCGGACGGTCAATCGTGCGGACAACAATCCGTTTGGATTGTCATCTGGTCGGACGGTAGTCCGGTCGGACGGCGACCTTAGTGATGAGATTACTTAGTGGAAACAATTCATAACAGAAGAGTCACTCGGTCGGATGTCCATTCGACCGGGTGGCAACCCTGTTAATGAACATGTTGAAAATTGTTTAAGTCTTTAAAGTCCTAGTATCTCATGATCCGAAGAGTAATCCGGTCGGATGGTAGTCCGATCGGATGGCAATTCGCTCGATACTCAAACTTCAGATAGTGTTGATGAGGTGTGGGACCCAAGGTGTTATCCGTTCGGACAGCAATCCGTTCGGGTGGCTTATCCGTTCGCACAGTAGTCCGGTCGGACAACATTCCGTCCCGATTGTTCCGTTCGTCCTACACTGGGTCGTTTTGATTGGTTGTCGTTATATCGAGACGTTTTGACATCGTGTTAGCCAATAGAACTCCATTTTGACCCTCGTGACCAAACCGACCAGGAATCACCCTAGTTCGGCCGGTTATCGGCTCAAGACGGTTGTTCTTGTTTAACCCAGAATCGGTGGTCTCGTGAGTAGAATCCAGATCTTGGACTAGTACAACACTAAGAGTGAGTAGGAGACTAGAACAAGGTCCGATTCTGTCGGTTTTAAGTGTATTGAGTGTAAAAGAGTTGAAAGAAGTTAGAAACCATCTTTCAATCCTTTTTCACCATGTTTATGTTGAGATCTAGTAGAGATCTTTGTGTATTTGTGTGGAAATCGGTTAGATCTAGGTTGTTCTTAGTGGATTGAAGTCAAAACATGGAGTTCTTCAAGAACACATGATGACGTCATCCTAGAACACCCGAGATCTAGTGATTTCACGGTTAAAAGTTAAGATTTAAAAGATAGAAGGTGTAGGAGTGTGTGTTGGTCAAGAAAGTACAAGATTTAGGACGAAATCTTACCGGAATCGCGAGGAATCTGAGAAAAGGATGAGCTAAGCGTGCTGGTCGGACAGAGGTTTCCAAAAGTGGAAAGGATGACAATGACAGGGGTATTTATAGGATTCCAAAAGGGGAAAGTGTTGTCCGGTCGGATGGCACACCGCCCGGATGACTGTCCGGTCGGGTGTCATATCGGTCGGATGGCACCTGATTCGTGGTTTAGCGGCCATCCGGTCGGATGGCTATCCGGCCGGATGGCACTTGGTTCGAGTGTTTGTCGCGACTATTTTTGATATGTCGGTTTCGGTTGCGAGCGGTTTCTATACGATAGGGTTTCCTAGTCAAATTACTTTCAATCCCAATCACTCATATCGAGCACTGTCTCTTCTCCACCAATTATCATAGTTCGATTTCGATTGAGTTCGATTGCGTTTTGAATTTCGATTGCGTTTCGGTTGATTATCACACATAACATAAAGGAACATGCACAAGTAACACATAAGGCACACACATACACGTATAACAATAACTAAAATGCGTAGTTCGAGTTGCGATTCGATTCGATGTCGATTTGATTAGCATAGTTTGATTATCGTTTAGCTTTATCGCATTGCTACTTCCTATAGTTCACAGTCGTAAGTCGAATAGATTGCGATTAACACACGTCGATTATTGTAATTATTGACACTTACTCCACATAATACAACTAAAATAAACATACAAAAGAAATCTACTACAAGTCAAGTTGCGTGAAATCGGTCGTTGACTTTGACATTGACTTTGACTTCTCGATAACACGGGGTGTTACAGCCTCCCCTTGTTTAGGGAATTTCATCCCGAAATTAAGCTGGAAGTTGTATAACACCGTGAATTACTTTGGAGAACTTTCTCTTTCTAGACTTTCTCCTTAAATAACTGTGGGTACTTCGCCTTCATCTCGCTTTCGAGTTCCCAAGTGAACTCGGCGCCTCGTTTGCCTTCCAATCGGACTTTCACAATAGGAATGCGAGAGCGTCTGAGTCGCTTGGTTTGGCGGTCCATGATTTCGACAGGCTTTTCCACGAAGTGTAATGTTTTGTTCACTTGCAGGTCATCGAGAGGTACAATTAGATCATGCTCAGCCAGACACTTTCGGAGGTTCGAAACGTGGAACGTTGGGTGGACATTACTAAGTTCCTCCGGTAGTTCGAGTATGTAGGCCACTTTTCCGATCCTTTCCAGAATCTTAAAAGGTCCAACATATCGGGGCGCGAGCTTTCCTTTCTTGCCGAATTGGACCACACCCTTCCAAGGTGATACCTTTAGGAGTACGTAGTCACCAACGTCAAATTCAAGGGGCTTGTGTCGTCTATCGGCATAACTTTTCTGTCGATTTCGAGCTTTTACCAGGTTGTCTCGAATTTGGAAAATCTTGTCTGTCGTTTCTTGTATTAGCTCGGGACCGGTTAATTGCGAATGACCGATCTCGTGCCACACAATAGGCGATCGACATCTTCTCCCGTATAAAGCCTCGAATGGTGCCATTTGAATGCTTGCATGATAGTTGTTGTTATACGAGAATTCGACTAATGGCAGGTATTTATCCCAATTACCACCAAAGTCTATGACACACGAACGGAGCATGTCTTCAAGAGTACGAATCGTTCTCTCAGTCTTATCGTCGGTTTGAGGGTGGAAAGCGGTACTTAGATTTAGCGATGTACCGAGTGCCATTTGAAATGTTTCCCACAGTCGCGAGGTAAACCGAGCGTCACGATCAGAGATGATATCACGAGGCGTCCCATGATTACAGATGATCTCGTCGGTGTAGATTCGGGCTAATAGTTCTACCTTGTAGTCTTCCCGTATCGGTAAAAAGTGAGCTGATTTAGTCAATCGGTCAACCACAACCCAAATGCTATCGTGACCTGATGACGTGTGTGGTAGCTTTGTTATAAAGTCCATAGCCATACTCTCCCACTTCCACATGGGGATCGGTGGTTGTTCGAGTAAGCCAGAGGGTCTTTGATGTTCAGCGTTGACTCTTGCACAAGTTATGCATTTTCCAACGTAGAGGCCAATATCCCTTTTCATGCCGGGCCACCAGTACTTGTAGCGAAGATCCTGGTACATTTTGTCAGCACCGGGATTTGTTGGCTTCGTCCATTAGAATCTGTCGCAAATTGGTCCGTTTGGGGATCCAAATTCGGTCCAGAAAGTGGAATATCCCATTCGACTTGTTCACCAGCTGAGCTCCATCGTGGTAGATTCTTTCCTTCTTTAGAGTGCGTTCATTAAAACACACATGCTGAGCTTCGCGGATGAGGGTCTCGAGGTCGTATTGGGCTTGAACATTACGAGTGCTAAGCAGATAGCTCCGTCTGCTAAGTGCGTCGGCAACAACATTTGCTTTGCCTGGGTGATAACGAATCTCACAGTCATAGTCGTTGAGAAGTTCTACCCATCGGCGTTGATGCATGTTAAGTTCCTTCTGATTAAAGATATGTTGTAGGCTCCTATGATCGGTGAAGATCGTACACTCGGTACCATATAGGTAGTGTCGCCAAATCTTTAACGCAAAAACAACTGCACCTAGCTCGAGATCATGGGTTGTATAGTTCTTCTCGTGGATTTTGAGCTGACGAGATGTGTAAGCTATAACCTTGTCTCGTTGCATGAGAACACAACCAAGACCAAGGTTGGAAGCATCACAGTAGACGATGAAATCGTTGTTTCCGTCGGGTAATGTGAGAACAGGAGCATTGCAAAGCTTATGCTTGAGGGTTCGAAAGGCAGACTCTTGTTCAGTTCCCCAAACAAAAGGCTTGTCTTTATGCATGAGAGCGGTAAGCGGCACAACGATCTTTGAGAATCCTTCGATAAATCGTCGATAATAGCCTGCTAGTCCGAGAAAGGAACGAACTTTAGACGGGTTCTTAGGCGTAATCCAGCTCTTAACAGCTTCAATCTTCGCAGGATCGACGTGAATACCTTAACTATTAACGATGTGACCCAGAAACTGAACTTCCTCCAACCAGAATTCACACTTGGAGAACTTGGCATAGAGTTGGTTTCCCTGGAGTAGCTCGAGAACCAAACGTAGATGTTGCGCGTGTTCGGCTTTCGATTTGGAATAGATCAAGACATCGTCGATGAATACGATGATGAAACGGTCGAGATATGGTTTACACACGTGATTCATCAGATCCATGAAAACCGCGGGTGCGTTGGTTAAACCAAAGGGCATAACAACGAATTCGTAGTGGCCGTATCGAGTGCGAAACGCGGTTTTGGGTATATCCTCCTCTTGAATACGTAGCTGGTGATATCTTGAGCGTAGATCGATCTTTGAGAAGCACGTAGCACCTTGTAGCTGATCAAACAAATCATCGATGCGGGGTAGGGGATAGCGGTTCTTGATAATTAGCTTATTTAATTCCCGATAGTCGATGCACATCCTGAATGACCCATCCTTCTTTTTGACGAAGAGGACTGGCGCGCCCCAAGGAGAGGCGCTTGGGCGAATGAAGCCTTTCTCAAGTAATTCCTGGAGTTGGTTTGAGAGTTCGCGCATTTCGGATGGTGCGAGTCGGTAGGGAGCTTTGGCAATAGGGTTGGCTCCAGGAATGAGGTCGATACGAAAGTCGATATCTCGACTTGGCGATAGTCCGGGAAGATCCTCTGGAAAAACATTAGGAAATTCTCGAACCACAGGAACGTCCTTCACTTCCTTCTTCTCTTTCTTTTCCTTCTCCGCTACCACAATGTTAGCCAAGAAAGCCCTGTATTCCTTGCGGAGATACTTGTTAGCTTGAACACATGACATGAGCTTGAGACCTTTCGAGGTAGTATCACCATAAACACACAATAAATCACCATTCGCCAGCGAGAATCGGATCATTTTGTCGAAGCACACAACTTCAGCATGGTTTTCGCGAAGAAAGTCCATGCCTACTATGACGTCAAAACTTCCGAGTTGCATTAGAATAAGGTCGATTGGGAAGATGTGACTGTTGAGCTCAAGAGTACAATCACGGAGAACAGAATTAACGGCGACTGTTCTTCCGGTAGCGACTTCAACATCGAACGTCGAGGAAAGATGAGAGCGCTTACGACTAAGGAGTTTCTCGAATTCGAACGACACAAAGCAATTATCGGCTCCAGTATCAAACAAACAGGAAGCATAAATACCATTCACAAGGAACGTACCATTAACTACGTTGTTGTCGGCTTGGGCTTGACGTGCGTTGATGTTGAAAGTTCGTGCGCGTGCTGCTTGTTGCTGTTGCTGCTGTTGTTGCTGCTGCTGCTGGGGCTCTTGTTTCACGACCCTGTTTGGGCACATGTTGGCGAAATGGTTAGGATCGCCACATGCGAAGCAGGCTCTGGCGTTGACCGCGGGTGCCAGAGGAGCTTGTTGACCCTGGGGGGCGGTGAGTAGAGCTTGATGAGCAGGAGCTTGTCGAGCGCGACAGTTGGTAGTAAAATGGTCGTACATATTGCAATGAGCACAGAAACGGCAAGCGATGGTAGTCGGTGGTGGTAGGTACAAGTAGGGCAGAGCGGGTGTGGCCCAGTGTATACACGCTTAGCAGGCGGTGCATTAGCCACAGGCACCGCTACTTAACGCTGTTGGGCTGGTATAGCTTGAATCGGTGCAGCTGTGATCGCACAGTTCTTGTTCCTGGAGCTGTTCTTTCTCTTGTTGCTCGATGAGGGGGTGGTTTCAGCAGTTGGTGCGGCGGTGGTAGCTTGATGCAGGTGCTTTGAAGTTTTATCCCAGACACCGGCCTTGACCCGCTTGTCATTGATTTCAGCAGCCAGTATATAAGTTTCTTCGATCGTCGTAGTCTTAGCCGCTTGAACGAAATCAGTAACACAGTCAAGCAGGGCTCGGATATACTTCTTGATTGCCATGTCTGGAGTCTTGACCTGATCGGGGCAGATGATGCTGAGCTGCTTGAAGCAAGCAGTGAGCGCAACATTTTCACCATCCTTTTGCTGTATGTGCCAAAATTCATCCTCTAGCTTCTGACGTTCATGAGGAGGGCAGAATTCTTCCAGCATGACTTCCTTGAGCTCGTCCCACGACAGACCGTAGGCTGCATCGTTCCCTCGCTTGTTTCTCTCGGCCGTCCACCAGTCTAGTGCACGGGACTGGAAAACGCCGGTAGCATTCAGTGTTCGGAGATCATCGGGGCAACCACTCTGTCGTAGAGTGACCTCAATGGAATCAAACCATTGGAATAGTGCAGTAGGACCTCCCTCGCCTGTGAATTCTCTTGGCCCACATGACTTGAATTGCTTGAAATTGAAGGCCTTGGCGGTAGCTTTAGGAGCTTCGGTCCTTGATTCCTCGGATGATTTGCTGGCATTCTCGTAAACATCACTCACGGCCTTTGCTACACTTTTAGCGACGATGGCAGCAAGGCGTTTGTCTCTCTTTTCTTGACGAGAAAGTAAGGGATGACGGGATCCAGATGACATTGTCTGCAACAGACATCGTCACAGGACTCAACACATTGTATTTGAATCTCACCCCACACGTCTACTACTTACTAAAGCTTAGGAACACGCAATGTAACACGTATCACATAAACACATAGGCACATAATCACAGATTCTCATAAACACAGAAGCACATAAACACGTAGAGCACAGAATCACAGAACACGTAAGTATGAATTCACAAGATGCAGTCAGAATACAGAAACCTATCATTTACAGTTCGCGATCGGCCGAATATAGCGTTCGCGTTTGATATATCGAGTCGTGTAGTATAAGCATAGCACAAGGTCGTCCATAATTTAGCGATTTGGCAGCGTATCGAGATAGAAATGCAGTGCGAGTCGTGCGTGTCGATCGAAGTGAAAGCAAATATCGAGTAAATCTCCAAAATTTAAACACATAAACAGGTAAATACACATATATCACATAAAATCGACGAATCATCAGAATCGGCAGTTGCGGGCTCATAATCGAAACACATAAAATTCGAGATATAGATTGTCTGCGGCTAGTAAACTTTGACTAACCAAAGTGATTCGACTATTCACAAAGACTTGTTGTGCACATTTGACCTTTAGGGCTATGCCTTCGCCTCGATTCTTGGGCATTTGGCACATATCACGTTAGTCATATTGTGACTTCAGGTCGTTGGAGTCCATCGAGACTTTGGTGAGAGTTTTGTAAAATAGGCGGAACAAGTCGTCAAGGTTAGGGTTTCACCCCTAGCTTACAACTTTGTCCCTATTTTGATAAAATAAAGGAGATTATTCATCAAAATATGGATTTCACTCCTGATTTGGCATAATTCTCCCTGTTTGTAAATAAAATGCGGGTTGATTAAGCAACTTTAGTAGAGAGTTTGCGGTTTTCACACCTAATCTTGACTTAGTTGCTCCTTTATACTTGAAAAATCGAGTGTAGTGGTAGTGTAGCATAAGCGAAAGTAGCGAGAAATAGCAGTAGACTCATACATAACCCCTAACGGATATGTACAAGTTGGTCTGTTGGTTCCTAACTATAGACTAGGTCTCTAAGACATCGACCCGGACTAGGTCGTGTCTTGCCTAATTCCCTATAGTTATGGCTCTGATACCAATATGTCACACCCCAACCGATGGCGGAAACATCGGGGCATGACACTGAGCGAAACAGATTGTCCAGAAGTTTCCATAACAATTATCATTACCATTCAATTTAAAATAACATGTCCCATACCATGTCTCAAACAATAAACAAATTATTACAGATAAAAACTAGGCAAATAATTCTGTTCCGACAACTCAGGTTTAAATAAAGCAATTGTTTATCTGCTTCTAGAGACCCTTGATTCAATCACTACAGACAACTATTTGTTGGGCTCTAAAGCTTTATTCTAGCTTCAATTTCCTACCAGATGTGCATCCTAAGCACCTGTTACATACGTTAAAATAAAGTCAATACATAAAATGTAAAGGTGAGCATACAAGTTTGATAATAGCATATAGAGTCGAATTCGTTTACGTATAACCAGCACGTACACATAGTGAAATGAAGCACGTTAGTTATCGACATAGATCCATCGATACCAATGACTGCGGGTTGACTGCCCAAGGCAGTTCGCAATACATGATTACCACCGTAATCCATGCAAGTAATTGTCCTTAACAACCCCCGTGTGAACGGGTGCTGAGTCCAAACTATAGTACTATTGTTGCTAAGGCAGGTAAACAGCATTCCATGTGTAAACATAACAAACAAGCATTCATAAGCCACGTATAACATGCATTAACGGTTAGCGTTCAAATAGTATTGAGTAGTGTGTTTGATGTGATTTGAATAGTTGTAACGTATGTAACACCCAAAAATGCTTAAAGCAAAAAGGGATCAAGTATACTCACAGCGGTTGATGGATTGAAGGGAGCGCTTAGCGAGTAAAGTTAGCCTGAATGGATTGATAGCATAACGATAAGTGACGCGTAAAATGATACAGAGATGAGAGTGGGTCGGACAGCAATTCGGTCGGATGGTAATCCGATCAGACAGCAATCCGTGCGGATAACAATTCGTTCGGATGGTCATCCGGTCGGACGGTAGTCCGGTCGGATGACTATTCGAGTGGATTGTTTCTTCCTATGAGATGGATGTGTTTGTGTATGATGGTTTGTCTTTTGAAGTTTTCGTTGTAGTATTTTAAAAACATTGAAGTATCTCTATCCTTCAAGTCGGTCGATCGGACGGTCAATCGTGCGGACAACAATCCGTTCGGATTGTCATCTGGTCGGATGGTAGTCCGGTCGGACGGCGACCTTAGTGATGAGATTACCTAGTGGAAACAATTCATAGCAGAAGAGTCACTCGGTCGGATGTCCATTCGACCGGGTGGTAACCCTGTTAATGAACATGTTGAAAATTGTTTAAATCTTTAAAGTCCTAGTATCTCATGATCTGAAGAGTAATCCGGTCGGATGGTAGTTCGATCGGATGGCAATTCGCTCGATACTCAAACTTCAGATAATGTTGATGAGGTGTGGGACCCAAGGTGTTATCCGTTCGGACAGCAATCCATTCGGGTGGCTTATCCGTTCGGACAGTAGTCCGGTCGGACAACAGTCCCTCCCGATTGTTTCGTTCGTCCTACACTGGGTCGTTTTGATTGTTTGTCGTTATATCGAGACGTTTTGACATCGTGTTAGCCAATAGAACTCCATTTTGACCCTCGTGACCAAACCGACCAGGAATCACCATAGTTCGGCCGGATATCGGCTCAAGACGGTTGTTCTTGTTTAACCAGGAATCACCCTAGTTCGATTGAGTTCGATTGCGTTTTGAATTTCGATTGCGTTTCGGTAAATTATCACACATAACATAAAGGAACATGCACAAGTAACACATAAGGCACACACATACACGTATAACAATAACTAAAATGCGTAGTTCGAGTTGCGATTCGATTCGATGTCGATTTGATTAGCATAGTTTGATTATCGTTTAGCTTTATCGCATTGCTACTTCCTATAGTTCACAGTCGTAAGTCGAATAGATTGCGATTAACACACGTCGATTATTGTAATTATTGACACTTACTCCACATAATACAACTAAAATAAACATACAAAAGAAATCTACTACAACTCAAGTTGCGCGAAATCGGTCGTTGACTTTGACCTTGACTTTGACTTTGACTTCTCGATAACACGGGGTGTTACACAAAGTGTGCGAATAAATTGGCTAGTGTGCCAATAGAATTCCCCTTTATTATTTGCATTATTGTTTTTTTTTACTTTCAAATGTTTCTATATTTAGATGGCCTTTTGGCCTAAAGGAATCTGATGCTTATCCCCATCAAAGTGGTTTAGATTCATGTCTCATAAAATGGGTATTACGTGGATTTTAAGAGTAGATTTTACAGAGGCTTGTCTTTATTTCATGATTAAGTTTTTTCTAAAATTTGTTTTGATTTAGAGCTTTCCACGTTTCCGTGTAATATAAAAATGATGTATAGGTTTACGTCATGTTACATATGAAAAATTTTGCTCATGTTACATACGAAAAAATGATGTATAGATTTGTGTCATGTTACATACATGTAATATATAGGTTTATTATCGAAATGCTTGATTGCGTCATGTTACATACGAAAAAAAATTGCTCATTTACTAAATATTTCACTGGTTTCCTACCAAAACCTCTTAAAAGTCACCTACCAAGCACAAACTGTAATTAACATGATATCATTGGTTAGCAAGATTAGGACCCGGTCCTGTGAATTTCCCATAATGGTTACTCAGTGTTAAAAAAATGCTCATCTACTGAATGTTATTTATGAGAAAATCATGAAAGCAGACAATATAATTGGACCCGACAGATAATCTTCATATCTTTTGAAAAGTTAAATGGTGTTTGGGATTGGGAGTTGAAGGGGTATGGTCCCAGATCTCGCGTCAGCATGACCGCGAGTGACCATTACCCTTATCAAAAACCCCCACCAGCAGGAACTTACCTGTGTCCGTGCAGACACACGAACACAGCGGTCAAATCTGTCCATTGATGAGAAGACTTACCTTAAGTACAAATGTTACGCATAGCGATGCGGCCTGGCACTGCATCCTGTGAACATTTTCGTCACGACAAGGGATCTGGACAACAGTCTCAGTCACCAAGCGGCGATCCGGCATGGCACCGCATCCCGTATGAATCTTGGATAGATCAAAGAACGCGGGAACAACATCAGTGACCGCAAGCAGCGATGCGGCCTGGCACCACATCCTGCCTACAAAGCAAGTGCGTCTGACACCACAGTGTAAGTGGCACTGGGAACAGTCGCCTACCAGCCCACATGTGTACAACAGTCTGACACCACAACAGGACGTGGCATCACTACTACTATCACACTTTGCTTCCCAAGCAAACTACTGATTCTCACGCCGGAGAGTGGTAACAAGGAGCACCCCCACCCCATCCTCCTTGTTACGAGTCACGGCTTGTTTCCTTGTGCAGGAAACCAACCAGCGGACGATCCAGCCAGCGATCCTCGGAAAGAAGGGATTAACCCTACTTGACGAGACCAGTGAGTTAACCCCACCCGGTTAACCATTGTTTCATCATTGGCGCCCACCGCTACTCTTAGCACTTTTTTCAACCATCCCTTTCTCTCCAAAGATTATGTCTGATCGTCTAAACAACATTACCGGGGATAACATAAACCCCGCAAACCAAGGGCCTACGGGGCCCATTCCCCTAGCCCCAAATGTTGAACATATTGGCACATCAACGCAAGGGGGCGCATCCCTTACGTTCGAACACGATTTATCACAGTACGCTTCTGTGATACCTCCAGGCATGAACCTTCATACCTGGTACGACCAGCAACAAGCTCTGTTGGCCGCAACATACAACAGAGCTTACGCAGAAGCGCAAGTATCAGCAGGGCCAACCCCAGCACCGCATACCCCTGCGGGTCGTATTTTACAATACGACGGCAGGACCCCAACACATCCAGCCTCCAGAAGCAGGCAGGAAGACCGCGGGTCCTCTTACTGCGACGTTCGCATACTTGATGAGGACGATTCCTCGTATAGGTCCCGCCGCAGGGGCCATATACATAGCCGCCTAGGCCCGCATGGCGAAACTAGGCGGCAGTCTACAGCCCACCATGGCCCCGGCATCCAGAGCCGGTTGGGACCTCAGTCCCACCATGAAGGCCCGGGCCGTACCGATCCGGACGATGGTACATACTGCGGGGATTCTCATGCTACTAGCAGTAGACCGGGAGGATGAAACTATGTTCCTCCCACTCAACCCCGCACCACATATCTCCGTGCCGCAAAGCGCCACCAGAGCCAACCCTACCGGCCAAAATCTGCGGCCGAAAACTCCAAGTTTGTCCCAGAGATCGCCAACGCCGATGTCACCACCACCAAATTCCAATTAAACATTGGGAAATACAACGGTTCGGCCGACCCAGACGACCACATGAACATCTTCACCGGCGCCGGGTGCAACGGCAGGTGGGATGAGCCTACTTGGTGTCAATTTTTCCCGCAGACCCTAACAGGTCTGGCAAGGGCATGGTTCGACTCTCTACCACCGGGGTCACTGACCTCATTCGTGGACTTGCAAGCAAAGTTCCTCGCGCATTTTTGCCAGCAGCGACGTCACGAACGTGATTCTATGGACGTCATGAACATCTGGCGCAGGGACAACGAATCGCTTGAGGCGTTCGTTGTCCGTTACAATAAAGAGTGCCTGGAGATAGGCGACGTTGCAGACCAAATGGCATGTAACCATTTCATTGTTGCCGTTAAAGACGAACAAATGGTTATGACTATCTCCGGCAAGGAAGGCTTGCCGAAAAAATGGGAAGATGTCATGGCTGCAGTCAAGACATACGCCCAGACTCAGCGGTCCCTCAAACCGCACGTCTCAAAGGCACAACCCCAAGCGGAAGGCCAGTCCTCCCACCAAGAACACAAGTGCAACAATAACCGCAATCGGGACACATGGAATCGCAGCAGCGATCCCAGACCATATGTCCCGCGGAACAACCAGCCCGACGCAAGGGCTACAATCAACGCCCAGCGTGAAAATCGGGCGTCAAAAAAGGAGTCTCGGGACCGTAGCTGGAGAGAGATCAATCAGTCGCCAAGCGACGTCCTCCTTACGGACGCGCAATTCTTGCGACCGGCCTAACCAATGAAGTCCAAGAAGAACCAGGATCCCGCACTCTATTGAGAGTATCACAAGGACTCGGGCCACACAACAAATAACTACATCAGTCTCCGACTGGAGATTGAACGAGCCCTAAAAGAGGAGAAACTGCAACACCTGTTGCCAGGTGCGCAAAAAACTACAAAGCGCATCACCCCCAACAACGAGGGCACCTCCACGGGTAAGAGAACCATGTACGTGGCCTCAACCCACATGATCAACGGAGGACGAGGAAGGCCGCGCAAGGCGGCAAGAAGACCGGACAATGACTGGAAAGACGAACAAGTTGACTTCCCAAAAGTCTGGGGCGGACCGCGCGACAGGCGCGCCGTGGTTATCACAGGCCACCTAGCTCACTACTACACCGAGCGATTATTCATCGACCCGGGCAGTACATCCGATATTATATACGAGCAGTGCTTCAACCAATTCGATCAAGAAGACAAAGATCGGTTGCAGCCGGTGGACTACCCGTTGGCCGGGTTTGCAGGGGAAACCGTATTCCCCCTAGGCCATATTACTTTTCCTGTGCGCCTCACCAACGGAAGGCACACAAGAACGGAGGAGGTAAACTTTATGGTTTTACCTCACACCTCCAAATACGACGTACTTCTCGGGAGGGAGTCCCAGGGCGACTTCAACATGATCACATCCGTCCCCCACTCTGCCATCGGTTTCCCAACCGAGACGGGGATCGCGATAATATACGCCCGAAGAGAAGTTATGTCTACGGACGAGCTGCGTCCGACCAAGGTAGCAAGGCCTACCCCCAACACTCAACCAGAAAAATGGGTCCTTAACGCAAGACACCCATAGCAAACAGTTACGTTGGGCCACGCCTTGTCCCCTACTATCAAAGCGCACCTGAAGCAGCTCCTCTTCAGGAACCAGGATATTTTTGCGTGGACACCCGCAGATATGACAGGGGTACCACGTGAAATCGCGCAACACTTCTTGAATACCATGCCAGGTATTAAGCCGGTGATCCAAGGCCAACGCCACCTAGGATCCGCAAAGAACCAGGCGATGCATGAGCAGGTCCAAGAGCTGCTCTCCGCAGGTATCCTGCGAGAAGTCAAATACCAGACTTGGTTGTCAAACCCAGTCATGGTAGAAAACCCATCCGGGGGCTGGCGCATGTGCGTCGATTATAAAGATCTCAACAAAGCCTGCCCCAAGGATTGTTATGCACTTCCGGAGATCGACGAAAAGGTCGATAACCTCGCACCATTTCGATGGAAGTGTTTCCTCGATTGTTACAAAGGCTACCACCAGCTGCAGATGGCAATCGAGGACGAAGATAAAACGACATTCCGCACTCCTACCGGGAACTACAGCTACACAAAAATGCCGTTCGGGTTGCACAACGCGGGCGCAACCTATCAAAAGTTAATGAACGACACTTTCCGCGGTCAAATCAGCAAACGTGTCAAAATCTATATGGACGACCTGGTCGTCATGAGCATGGAGGAAGACACCATGCTCAATGATATTGAAAGAACATTCCAAACTCTGCGAAGCGTCAACGTGAAGCTCAACCCAGGGAAATGCTCGTTTGGAATGGAAGAAGGCAAGTTCCTTGGATTCATCGTAACCAAAGATGGATTCAAAGTGAACCCGGAAAAAGTCTAAGCGATCGAGCGCATGCCATCGCCTTCCACGATGAAAGAAATGCAACGACTAGCTGGCAGGCTAGCCGCACTAAATAGATTCTTAGCCAACCATGCAGCTAAGTCTTACCCTTTCATCAAGACCCTACGGAGCTGCTTAAAAAGGAGCAGTTCCAATGGACCGCAGAAGCCGAGAAAGCGTTCCGTGAGATGAAAGAGTGTTTGATTCAACTCCCAACTCTAACCGCACCACGCAAAGATGAACCACTTATCTTGTACTTATCTGCCACGGACAATGCGGTAGGCGCGGTACTCATAGTGGAGCGAGAAGGAGTTCAAACACCCATCTACTATATCAGCAAAATGCTCAACGACCCAGAGACAAGATACTCCATCATGGAGAAGTTGGTACTGGCACTAGTGCACGCATCAAGACGATTACGACGTTACTTTGCAAACCACGTCATCACTGTGTTAACCAACTACAGGATCGGCCCGATCCTATCCAAACCTGACATCTCTGGGAGGTTAGCAAAATGGGCAATTGAGCTGGGCGCACTTTCACTGAACTATAAGCCGCGCCCCGCAATCAAAGGCCAAGTCTTGGCTGATTTTGTTGCTGAAGTACCAGCAAATCGCATTCAAGAATGCGAAGAAGAGCAAAATCCTGTATCACCACCATCCTTCGCAGAAACCCGGGCACTATATACAGATGGTGCATCTAACGAAGATGGTGCAGGTGCAGGCCTGCGACTCGTCAGCCCCGATGGACAAGAGCTTACCTACGCAATCCGCCTCGATTTCAAAAGCACAAATAACGAGGCAGAGTACGAAGCTCTACTGGCAGGGCTGCGTCTGGCAGTCAAACTCGGCGTCCAACATTTGGAGGCACACGTCGACTCACTATTAGTCGCAGGGCAGATGCGCGGCGACTATGCCGCAAAAGGGGATATCATGATCCTCTACCTCGAGCAAGCCTTGCAATTGAGAACAAAGTTCACTTCCTTCAATATCCACCATATCAACAGGAGTGAAAACAAACCTGCGGATGCACTGTCAAAACTGGCATCCACCAGCTTCCAACACCTTGCAAAGGAGGTACGCATCGAAATACTACAAAATCCCTCAGTACCCCTACGCCAAGTCAATGTCATCCAGTACGGTACAACATCCTGGATGACACCAATCATTGCATACTTGCAATCAGGTGTTACTCCCGAAAGCAAGGCAGAGGCACGTAAGCTGCAATACAAAGCGTGTCAATACCAAATGGGAGACGGTATCTTATACCGCAAATCATACCTGGGCCCACTCCTACGATGCGTCGACCCCCAAGATGCCACATACCTTATCAGAGAAGTACACGAGGGAATATGTGGCATACACGCAGGCCCACGCATGGTGGTGGCCAAGATCATGAACGCCGGGTACTACTGGCCCGGCATGCACCTGGATGCAGTCAAAGTCTTGCGCAAGTGTTTCGATTGTCTGCGGCATGCTCCTAAGACCTTGCGCCCCAAGAATAACCTGATCCCAGTCACTACTGCATGGCCATTCCAAAAATTGGCAATCGATGTGGTGGGACCATTTCCAGACGCACCAGGTGCAGTGAAGTTTATCATAGTGGTCGTTGATTACTTTACAAAATGGGTAGAGGCAAAACCACTCGCCTCAACCACCGCTATGATAACAAGGAAATTCGTCTGGGAACATATCATCTGTCGTTTCGGTCAACCAATGTGCATCGTTACCGACAACGGTACCAACTTCGCTGCCAACGACTTTGAAAAATGGCTACAAGAACTTAACATTGAACACATATTCTCCTCAGTGGCGCATCCGCAAGGGAATGGCCAAGTCGAGAGTATCAATAAAAGTTTAGTCGGAGGCATCAAAGCACGGTTGGGAACAGCCAGACGCGGCTGGGTCGATGAACTCCCAAGTATCTTATGGGTTCACATGACAAGCCCAAAGACAAGTAACGGTGAGACACCCTTCAGCCTGGTCTACGGCACTGAAGCGGTGATCCCCGCGGAAGTAGGTCTCCCCTCACCTAGAATGTTGGCTATCAACAAGGTAGACAACAATGAGGAACGAAGAGTTGACTTGGACCTCCTGGAAGAAAGGCGTGAAAACGCTGCCATCAACGAGGCCAAGTACAAAACCAAACATGAAAAGTACTACAATGCACGCGTCCGCATTTGTACCTTCAACCCGGGAGACTACGTCCTTCGTGACAATGAAGCATCTAATGCGGAACGCCCAGGGAAACTTGCCCCCAAGTAGGAAGGACCCTACCTCATCCAAGAGGTCTTGGGCAAAGGCGCGTATAAACTGCAAACATTAGAGGGCGAAACTATCGCACGCACATGGAATGCACAACAGCTTCGACGCTGTTACATGTAAGCAATGTTTTTTATATTCACCATGTAACCTATCGGGCCACAGGCCATTTGCAAATAAATAAATAGACGATTCAATGCAATATTGTTTATTTATTTCTATTACAAATGCGTGTTCCACTCTGCGGTATCTACAAAAACAGATTAGCAAAATCTTCATTCGCGATACCCACACAGAGTGGTAACCACACGCAACTATTGTAATAGGCCAACAATGGCAAAACATCAATTGTCTATCCGGCTGGATATGCAAAAACGGTTTTCACAAAGCCTACATAATTCCTAAACCCTAACGGGATAAAAACAGGAATTGACTAATACTCATACGACAAAGGTATAGAGTATACTCAACCGCACTTACGGCAGGTAGAGTTTCTTCATATACAAGTTCAAACATGCAAGTAATAAACACACTTGTACAACTTGAACAAAAATGGTTAGAACTTTATATTCAAAAAATTTCTACACCTACGCGGTGCACAAGGGATTTACATAAGGTTCTTAACATTTACATTTGAGGAAACAAAAAAGGCACGCAGGCCAGCCTAGTCTTTCTTTGTACCGCTAGAACCCGCACCATCCTTGCCATCACCAGCAGGCTTTTCCTCATCTTCCTCATCGGCATATAACACTCGCAAGCGGTCTACATAATCCTCCGCATCTAGGCATTCCTCAAGCTCCTCAAGAGCGGCAATGGACGTGTCGTTGTACGTCGCAAGAGCGGCGGCAAGAAGCGCTTCACTGTCCACCCCATGGAACCCAGACCTTTCATCAGTATATTGGCCCTGGGCCAAAATGTTCATATGAGAAATGCAACGGTTATAGCCAGCTTTAAAACCAGCATCCCGGGCGCGCTGCCTAATCTCATTGACACCTGCCACATTCTCAGGTGCGTCAAGGATGGACGTAACAATCTGCGAAACAAGAATAGTACGGTTATCAAAGGCAAATCTAAAAAAGATGGCAAAGGCAACGGATACTTACATGCCCGATACCATGCATACGCATCCATTCACGATCGTCCTTGAGCAGATCAAGTGAAGAAGCAAGGCTATCTCTAGCCTCTGCAGCCTCTCTTGCCCGCGCTTCAGCTTCAGCAACACGGGCAGAGACCTCCTCAATAGCGGCCACTCGACTCCGCACTTCCGCCTTTTTACAAGAACACAAAGTATACAAAGTTGATCAACATACTTGTGAAATATATATACAAATTCAAGAGCAAAAGAAATTCATACCTGGAGGCCCTGAACAGTCTTGTTTAAATTGGTGCGGTCAGCATTTGCCCTTTCAAGAGCCTTGGCCGCACGGGCCTCCGCCTCCTTGGCCTCTTCAAGAGCCTTGGCAAGGCGAGCTTCTGCCTCCTTGGCCTCTTTGGCAACCGCATCAGCTGCGGCTCTCTCCTTAACCAAAGCAGCATTCGCTGCCTTGGCGTTGGTAAGCTCCTGACGAACACGAAAGAGAGTTTCATTCTGTTTGGTCCAAGATTCTTTCCAAGTCTTGCGCTCATCAGAAAGTGTCTTGCGCTCATTAGAAAGAGATTCTTTCCAACTCTTGCGCTCATCAGAAAGCAGTTTTGCAAGGGTACGAACCTGTTTAAGCTCAGCAGTTGCAGCCCACTCCTCAGTCTGCTTACGCTTTTCAAAGGCAGCCTTATCCTTTTCAAGCTGCTCTGCACCCTCTCGAGCAGCCTTAACCAACTATGCAGCTTCAGCCCGCAAGCGCGCATTCTCCTCCTCCTTGCGCCCCAGCACCTTGTAGTTTTCCATAATGGCATTTGCCATTATGGAACTCCCAACAAGCATGGAGGAGAGTTGATTAACCTGAACCTCAGTTGGCAAGGAACGGGCCCGATTGACTTCAAATGGGGTGCCCAAGCCACCCAAAATCTCCCTACACGCGGAGGGGTCAGCAGAAATATCATCCCCTTGCATGACAGTCCATGGGGGGCGGTGATAGGTCATGGCCCGGTCTTCAGTATAGGTGCGGTAATAAAACTCCAATTCAGACTCTTCAGGCTGAATAGGAGTCCCTGTAAAACCCGCACCCCCAGAAGTGGAACCAGAAGCTTTCTCAGAAGCAGGGGACTTCTTCCTCTCAGTATACGCAAACTTCAAGTTCAGATCATCAGTGTCCTGTGGGGAAATCAGATTATCATGGGAGTCCACCGTGTCATAAATCTGTGCCGCAGGCCTTTTCCCAGTATCCTCAGCCCGCGCAGAGGGCTCAGACACCACTTTAACCCCCACATCCGCAGTTGTGTCATGCGGGGGAGAATGAGGAGCATCAAAAATAGAAAACCCCTCATCTTGCGGTTCTGTAAACGAAGCATAAACACTTTAAACTACAAGTATAAAGACAAAATACTTGTACAAATTATGAATCGCTTACCAGAAACAACCACAGGTTTCACATGTCCCACAAAAGCTGCCCGTTTGGTCTGTATCTTTGGACGCTTCTTCTCACCGGCATCAACAGCCTTCTCTGCCTTTCTCTTCTTCTTCTCATCAGCAGGCTTGAAACCCGCAGAGGTCCCACCTGCAGCCGCACCACCACCTGGAACACCCAAACCCTCAAGGGTGTCAGATACTACCACGTAATTGGTATACTTGCGGAAACGAGAACAAGAGATACCTGCCGCCTGCGGCACCAAAGGCGGAACAACAGGAGCATCAGGTTTTTTCTTGCCGCGACCCCGCACGGGTTTCTCCACATGCTTTTTCTCTGCAAGCTTCTTAGGGGCACCTTTCAACTCAAACTTACCCAGGACCCCAAGAGAACCTGCATTTCGATCATCAAACAAGAAGATCAACAAGGTGAACCTTAGAAGGCAAGTAAGAAGGTTACGGATTATACCTTTGCCTTCCGGCAGGGGTGCGTTCAATGCATCGCGTTTAGGAACGCGGAAGTTATTGGCAATAGTCAAGTTAAAACCTTCACCTTCCGCACACTTTACAATATCAACCTTGCCTGTAAAGGCCAGATCAAATATCCTCCACAGCTCAACAACTTCTGATAATACAAATTACAAATCAGTAACAAGCAAGGATAAAGAAACCGCACAAGAGTAAGAACACTTACCACCAGTTTTCTCCCGCACAACGGGCCTTGCATGCCTATCAGGCCTGGTCAGCATCATACGCAGCACCAACAACTGATTGTTATGCTCAATAGTCCTCAACCTGGGGAACCACTCCACAGTCTCCGCACTGGGAAGAGCAATATCCTCCGCAGGGATAGCCTCATTAACATTCCGCAAGGTCATGTTAGCAACAACCGCGGCAGCCTTAATATAGAAGAATTTGGTCTTCCACTTTGTAATACCCTTGGGAGGGGTCATCAGCTTGATACTTCCGTACTGTTGGCCAAAGGAAAAGAACCCGGTGTTCACCGTCAGCTGGTAAAACCGCCGGAAATTTTCAACTGTAACCGGCAAACCAAGAGCACGAAAAGTGTACTAAAAGTTTCTAATACGAATCATCCCGAACGGACTCATCTGGGAGATATGGACTTTGTAGTACTCCAGGACCTCAGCAACAAAAACAGTTAACGGTAAACGAAGGTTACCGTCAATGAAAGAATCAGCCCACATGGTGACATAACCGGCCGGAGCATTGGCACCGGTGTCACCCTCCTTAGGATAAACAGCCCCAAACTCCTGGGGCATCTAGGTGCTGGTCATCAGTTGGTTAAACGATACCTTCGACCACTTCAACCCTGGTAGGCCAGCACCAGGGGCACTACCACCGTCTTCCTCTTCTTCCCAAGCCACCGGCGAAGAATGTTCAGGGTTTTCACCCTCAGAATGGTGTGGATCAGATGGTTCAGCCATCAGGAATAAAGAAGATAGAAGAATGAGTTACAAAAAAACCCAGAAACTTGACCGGAAATCCAGATGAAGCTTATCGGAGAAGACAAAGAGACCACACTCTTTTCACCATAAAAATGTTGAAATTTTTGAACAAAGTGAGGAGAAATCGAACGGTTTCCACTTATATACTCATCGCAATTAATGCGATGCAGTAAACCGACTCAACACATTCAAAAAGGGCCAATTACGTGTCGCCACGTGTTCAGTGACGGTTCCGCTGACGGTTCCGCTGATGGTTATCATGCGCGCGTGGCCGTCCACGCACCTGACACAAAGAGACTTTTACACTACTTGCTACAGTGCATTTATGACCTCGGGCAGTGCAAACGTCCTTTCGGATCAGCACATGACAGAAATCCTACCAACTTTCACCAACCCACACGTGCGTTTAGCCACGTATGCAGCGCAAAAGCGACAACATTATCCAAATATAAGCGGCATGCGGTTTCTCTGGTTTACCGCACCATAACCCATACCGCATGTCGTTTTTTACATACCCCTCAAAAAAGGCAAAAATATATATCTCTACATTATATAAAGGGGTATAAACAATAAACCGCACATACCCACGAGCACACGTGGAATATGCGGAGATGACACACACGAACCCGCACAGGTGTGTCAAATACTCAGAACCAGCATGGTTCTTTGGACTGCGAAAACCGCTTCTCAGGATGCGGCCAACCGCGTTCCGTACAAGTTTCTTCAAGTTTCAAATCCCTCGCGTCCGGTTCACAACCACGGAGGGAACGCAAACAGCTTCTCCTTAGGACAAAGGACAGGTATGCTGAGCAACCGCACATCAGCAACCCTGACTCCTGATCCTTCAAGAGCCACATCCAAGCTTCAAACTCTCTAGAAGCGAGTTCTTTGACGCAAACTGCAGGCACTAACGAGTAACTACGGCGGAATATAATTACCTTGGTAGCTACGGAAGAGCCACGACTAAACCGCCACGCGGTTTATCAAAGCTACTTCTGGGAAAACTGCTTTCCAACTAAACGTGAAGGAAAGTGGTTACAGAATGAATGTGGAAGAGTTTCAACCAACTTCCCAAATATCTAAGGTGATCTCCCCCGGCGACACTACTTAAAGGAAAACTACTTTCCACCAAAGCGTGAAGGAAAGTAGCTCCAGAACGATGGTAACAAGTCTGCTTATGACTGGTTACCCACCTATGGACCGCATATAATAAACAATGGTGGGCACAACCATGCCTATGACCATGTTTATCTGCCCATAGTCCAGATTCACATTGTTCGACCAAACACGGCCAACAATGACGCAACTACCCCACGTGGCCCAAACACACATGGCCAACAAGGTGCAGCAACGAGGTAACCGCAAAGGACGTGCGGTTACTTGAGAGCTAAAACCGCAGAGGACGTGCGGTTACTAGAGAGCTAAACCGCAACACACATACGGTTACTCAAGAGCTAAACTGGAGAACACGAACACCCCACAAAGCAGGGATCATCGTTGAATGTCCAGTTGAACATAGAGCTTGAGCAAAGTACTTACAAACATTGCATCAGCTGACGCAGAGGTTACAACTAGAGTGGCGATTACGAACATCTTCCGTCACCATCTCAAAGGTTGGTTCAAACCCTGCTGACATCTTCAGTCACCATTACAAAGGTTGGTTCGAAACACCAACAGGTGGCTGATGACATCAGAAAACGGTAGACCATATTACCGCATCAAAACCTCGGCTGAGAATTCCGCATCAGACGGAACTTGCTCACCGGTGCGGAACGAAAACTTCAAAAGTCAAAACCATCATACACAAACACATCCTTCTCAAAGGAAGAAATAATCCACTCGAACGACCTACGTCAGCAGCCTGATCTACTGAAAGTAGGAGCCATCTGCATGGCCCATATTCTACCTTCTAGACACCATAGTCCAGTATCCCTCCCACATGCAACTTGCATAAGGAAGGAACACTAGGCTGGGGGGACTTGAAGGGGTATGGTCCCAGATCTCGCGTCAGCATAACCGCGAGTGACCATTACTCTTATCAAAAACCCCCACCAGCAGGAACTTACATGTGTCCGTGCAGACACACGAACACAGCGGTCCAATCTGTCCATTGATGAGAAGACTTACCTTAAGTACAAATGTTACGCATAGCGATGCGGCCTGGCACTGCATCCTGTGAACATTTTCGTCACGACAAGGGATCTGGACAACAGTAACAGTCACCAAGCGGCGATGCGGCATGGCACCGCATCCCGCATGAATCTTGGATAGATCAAAGAACGCGGGAACAACATCAGTGACCGCAAGCAGCGATGCGGCCTGGCACCGCATCCTGCCTACAAAGCAAGTGCGTCTGACACCACAGTGTAAGTGGCACTGGGAACAGTCGCCTACCAGCCCACATGTGTACAACAGTCTGACACCACAGCAGGACGTGGCATCACCACCGTGACCGACAGGTCTGACACACCTGCAAGTAGCTGTGCGATGTCAGACTAGCTACTCAACTACCCTCCTTCACTCCTCGGCTATAAATACCGACCCCAAACCAGGTTTGAGGTATCACTTCTCAACTCTCTCACTACTACTACTATCACACTTTGCTTCCCAAGCAAACTACTGATTCTCACGCCGGAGAGTGGTAACAAGGAGCACCCCCCCCCCCCCCCCCGCCCCATCCTCCTTGTTACGAGTCACGGCTTGTTTCCTTGTGCAGGAAACCAACCAGCCAGCGATCATCGGAAAGAAGGGATTAACCCTACTTGACGAGACCAGTGAGTTAACCCCACCCGGTTAACCATTGTTTCATCAGGAGTGTATGTGATGGGAAACGTCAATAAATCATTCCATTGACTTATTAACTTTTTCAAAAAGTCATAAGGAGTTTGGAAAAGCTAAGCCAAACACCCCTTCAGTTTCAATTCTTGGGTGGAGAAGAGTGTATCCATGTTTTTTTTTAACTTAATGGATTATGGGTTTGATTTGATACTAACGTAATGGTTGTACACGCCATTTTTAAGTGATTTCATATGTCAACATTAATTTAGGTGTTATGTCTCAATTTATAATGGTTCAACGTTATTTAGAATATATTTTGTTCTCTTGCTGGCAATAAATGCTTGAAACTTGTCATTTTTATTAGATTTAAACTAGCAATGAATCACATGTGACCTAGTGTTAAACAAATATATAAATAAATGTCAGTCAACACTAGTTAAAACTGAAACCAAATTGTAGTACAATGTGATGTTAAGTTTCAACCAAATGCATATGAAAATCTAGCTGAATGCACAGTTGATTTGTGAACTCAGGGCTAGTTAACATGTGAACCCAATTTTAATTACCTACTATAAAAAATAAACTACTTTAGAAAACTTTTTGTTAATTAAAAAAAAAAACATATCAAGTGAGAAACTACTATAAGAGAAACAATTACACTCTCGTTATTATAATATATCAAGTGGGAAACCACTTAGGCCAGGAGGTGTGGTCTCGCCACCCCGCCAACTCAGCAAAAATAGCGTGCCTTGGCATCCTCCTCCATCCCCTGCACGTTACCAAGGGGGCGCTCCCCTTGTCCGCCAGCCTACTAACAGGCGTGAATGGGTGCATCTGGTGGGTCTCATGCCTCTTAACCAATCATATTTTGTTTATTTTTCTTTCTTTTTTAACATTTAATTAGGTGGGGGCGCTAGTGGGGCTTTATCCCACACCATCATTCTTATCTCAAAATCTACGTGGCGTGATAAAGCCCTTAGGGGCTTTAAACTACACCCACCAGCCTTAAAGAGAAACAAATTTACGCTCGTTGTTATAATATCATTTATGTATGTCTGTTATTATAATTTTTAAAAGTAAAGTTTTGTTGATTTTTTGACTGGGATTATTTTGTTAAAAGATCATATTGTTTTATTTTGATTTAACAATTGTTTACATGTGAAATAATGCTATTCAATTACATGAATCAGGTGTGCACATTCGATTGCTAAAATCAATTAAATTTGAAACCAAAAAGTAGTTCATATGTAATTCATCACTTGTTATTGTTTAGAACTAACAGTAAATTATGAGATCAATATATGTGAAGACTAAAGGCAAGTGTGGTAGAAGTAGGAATTGTTATTGTGAAAACAATACTAGTTCATCAAATATGAATAAATAATCATTTTAATTGAATAGGTAGAACAATTGAATAAACGAATACGCGAGATAAGAATGATTAAAATGATAAACAAATACGAGTTTACATATTATCGTGTGAAGATACGTGAGCAGGAGATTGACACGCGTATCATTTCTTATCTTTTCTATAACGTGTGTGATTAGGTATATATGGGCAGGATTTGGAGAAAACGCCCTAAAGTGTGAGAACGGTTATGAGTCATTGAATCAAAACAATCTACAGACTAAAATGAAGCGGTGACATTTTTGTAAATATCAATATTTTTCATACAGGCGTGAGGTTCATTAAGTGTAAAAATGTAATTATGCATCTACAATTCTACATAAAGAATTCAAACAACACGGGAACCTATAACTTCCCACAAAAACCTCCCAACCTTCTACGAAAAAACACAAAAACCCAAGATTCTCTATGGCTTCTGAAGATCAATCACAATCCAAGAGTGAAAAGTGAGTTTAAATGTGGTGTAATTTATCAAAGTTATTTGATGTTATTGGCGTTTTAATTCAGTAATTTATGTACAGTTTCTGGTACAAAGAAGCCCAACAAGTCATATGAATATAAACGTCATAAAACATATGAAGAAATGAGGAAGAGAACATCAAAACAAGGTTAATACGTTATAGTTTATGTGGAAAATGTATAAAATAACTGATGTTATGATATTTGATTACCATGAACATTATACATGTATACCTTGAGTGTGCATTTGAAAACGCCATATAAATGATAAATTTGAAATTTATAGATGTAAACTGTGAAGGCCAACTGATGTCATGATGTATGAGTAAATGTTAGTGAAAATGCGACTAGTTGTGAAAACTTTGAACACCAAATGTATAATAACTTTGAATGTGTTGTTGAAAATAAAGGTAACTTTGATATTTATAGATGTAAACTATGAAGGCCAACTAATGTTGTTGTCACACCCCGACCCGCTGCAGATTATTGATCGGGGCATGATGATCGTTCATAGCTCATGACAACTATTAAAATTTTAAGTATTATTCAAGTCAAAATTAAACATAAAACATAGAAATGAAATTTGGTTTATTGTTTAAGGCATATCCCTATGTGTCTTCATCCTCGTCACATCTAGTCTGATCACTTGTATCATTTGTAAAAATAGTTTGTGTCAACATAAGTTGGTGAGTAAATCTAGGTTTAATTAAAATAATTTATTAGTTGAATTTTTTTTAAATGTTTAAGCAATTCACATGTAATAAGATGATCAAAATAAATAAACAATCACAACCAATGCGATAAGTGATAATGCGATAAATGTGATAACTGCGAGACTCAAGTCCCCAAAAGCGAATATAATGATGGTGGCGATACCAAGCTACAACCCATGCTAATGGAGAACCGGTCAACCAGTGGATCCACGTGCGTGATGATTTACGACACAAAGCGGTAAACAAATAAACAACAAGTAACACATAATTACACACTGAGTTTGCATGCATTTGATATGTGAAATAAAGTGAAACACGCGACATATAATACACCCCAAAACATTAATTATAAAAAGGGTAAATTACACTTTCGTCCTTTATGTTTGTACCGGATTGCAACGAATAACCTTTAACTTCAATAATTACAGTTACAATCCATTATTTGCAAAACCCGTTACACTATACGTCCTTTGACTCTAGCCTTGTTAAAATTTTCAGTTAAGTCTAACTAGTTAAGGATAATTTAGTCATTTTACCAACTTAATTAAAGAAAATATTAAAACATAATTTAAAAAACCCACTTCATCATCAGTTCATCTCTTTCTTTTTACATTCTTTCATATCTCTTTCTTCTTTCACCATCACCAACACCATAGCCACTCTCTCTCTCCAACTACCACCACCACCACCCCCCTTTCTAACCAACCCCCAACCTATCACTATCAAATCCACCACCACCAAATCTGTCGCTGCTACCATCACCACCAAATCCGCCACTACCACCAGCACCACCAAAGCTGCCGCCACCACCACCAAATCTGTTGCCGCCACCATCACCACCAAATTCGACGCCGCCACCACCACAACATCCATCAAGCTCATGACTAATGTTACTGTAGAACAGATCTTCTTCAAGTTCCTTCCAGTCAACATCAGCCTCAACCGCAATACGTTGGGTATTCACAGGTTCACCACCCGCCTCAGTCTGTTGCTAGTTCTTCTTCTAGTGGTGGGCCTTTGGCTAACTATGGATATGGTTTGCTGATCCTTGACACTTCTTTAGGTTTGAAACATGGAAGGTCGGATGGATCCTGCTGAGTTCTTCAGGTAACTCGAACTTGTAAGCGATTATTCCTATCTTCTCGAGGATCTTAAAAGGACCAACATAGCGAGGAGCTAGCTTGCCTTTCTTTCCAAACCTAACAACGCCTTTCCATGGTGGTACCTCCAAAAGTACACGATCACCAACGTTGAATTCAAGGGGTTTTCGTCGTTTGACAAAATAACTCTTCTGATGACTTCGAACTGCTAAGAGGTTATTGGGAATTTGAAGAATCTTATCAGTCATTTCTTGGATCAGTTCAAGCCATGTAATCTGAGCTTCATTGACCTCGTGACAACAAATTGGAGATCGACACTTGTGACCGTACACGGCTTCAAATAGAGCTATATTGATACTAGAATGGTAGCTATTGTTGTATGAAAGCTCGATCAGTGGTAGGTGAGTATCCCAGTTCCCTTTGAAATAAATGACACACGAACGTAGTACCGAGGTCAAGTCGGGTGCCTAACACTAATTGTACGACTTACCATGTGCGGGAAGTGAAACGTCCATCATGATCGGAAATAATACTCAAAGGTACACCGTATCAGCTTACAATTTCGTCAATATAGATACGAGAAAGCTTCTCATTCTTGTAGTCTTTGCGAATAAGGATGAAGTGAACAAAATTAGTAAGATGGTCAATGTGATTTCTTTCAAATATAAGAATTTTCATTCTTTGATAAACGGGTGTTTTTTTTCATGCCTTCAAGGAATGGAAAGACATCTACAATTATTATTATTATTATTATTATTATTATTATTATTATTATTATTATTATTGTTATTATTATTTTACTATTAATATCTTTATTATTATGATTATTATTATTATTGAAACAATTATATTTTTGTCGTTTTTATTAATTGTATTTCTCATCTTTTTTGCCTATAAAACTGTATAAATTAATGATTCATCATATTCACATAACCAAACATCACAATGGAATGGAATGATCCATTTCATTCCGTTATCCATTTCATTTTCTTGTTCATTCCATTACTTCGTATGAAATAGAACCTTAGAATTCTAATCAATGGAGTTTTCGAAAAGCAGATTTGGAGAAACGGAGGTAACATTTGGAAAACTTTGGAGTTCTATAAATAACAAATTGATGACATTATTT
>JARYGA010050698.1:0-22763 GCA_030545235.1 Helianthus tuberosus | reverse complement strand
GAAAAATAAGAAGCGCCCTGTAACTGATCAAAGAGATCGTCTATGCGCGGTAGGGGATATCGATTCTTGATGGTAAGCTTGTTAAGCTCACGATAATCGATACACATCCTAAAAGATCCATCCTTCTTCTTGACAAATAGAACGGGAGCACCCCAAGGTGAAAAGCTAGGACGGATTAAACCTTTGTCAGAGAGCTCCTGAAGCTGCTTAGATAACTCTTGCATCTCAGACGGTGCAAGACAATATGGAGCTCTAGCAATGGGATTTGCACCAGGTACGAGATCAATACGGAACTCGACTTGGCGTGGTGGGGGTAGACCAGGTAACTCTTTAGGGAAAACTTCAGAATAATCCCGAACGACAGGAATATCTGAAATAGACTTACCCTTGCCTTTATCTGCTGTGACATGTGCCAAGAAGGCCACATAATTCTTTCGTAGATACTTCCGAGCTTTAAAACAAGACATGAGTTTGAGACCACCGGCAGGCTTCTCACCACGAACCTGTAGGATCTCGCCTGTTGAAAGCGGCACACGAACGATCTTCTCGAAACAAACTACCTCTGCGTGATGCTTGGATAACCAATCCATACCCACAATGATGTCGAAGCTTCCAAGTTGCATAGGCGTGAGGTCGATCGGAAAAAGATGGTCGTTAAGATTCAACTGGCAGTTGTGAAGAACAGAATCAATAATTATTGGGTTCACCACTAGCAACCTCTACTGTCAAAGGTTTACCTAGTTTCGTTCTAGACACGCGAAGCATTGGCTCAAAAGACAATGACACAAAACCCTTGTCGGCACCCGAATCAAAAAGAACAGATGCAGGCTGATTATTAATAAAGAACGTACCGTTCACCACTTCATTGTCTGCTTGTGCCTCTTGAGCATTCATGTTGAAGACTCGACCTCGAGCCGGAGCCTGATTCTGATTTGGATTCTGGTTCTGGTTGGCTAGCCTTGGGCACCGGTTCCTGTAGTGGGTTAGATCCCCACAATTGTAGCACGAACCAGGAGGAAAATGAGGTCGTGCAGCTTGACCTTGTTGCTGAGCAAGAGGCTGAGCAACTTGTTGGGCTTGGTTCTGAACTGCCTGGTTCTGGTTAACAGGAATGCGACAAGTAGCGGCAAGATGACCAATTCTCCCACAGTTAGTGCAATGACGACTTTGGAGATGTGGTGAGTGATGGCCGTTACACCTGTTGCACAAAGGTGCAGTGCCAAGATATGGCTTCTTGGCTAGTGGTTGCGCAGGCTGATTTGGTGCAGCTTGGGCCTGTGCAGTAACGGCACAGCATAGTTTTGGGAAGCCTTTCGCTTCCTAGAACCCTTTGAGGAACCAGAATTCTTTCCATTCTTGTTTTGACCTTTCTTGCTATCCTCCTTGTCAGATGCCTGCTTCTTACCCTTGTCACCCTTTTTATGCAGCTTTCCCTTTCGAACCTGCGACTCAGTCAATGTCGCTGCTAACTCGATAGCCTGACGGAGTGTGGCAGGGTTACTACCAGTAATGATGTCTTGCACTGAGTCAGGTAGGCCGTCGATGTACCTCTCGATAGCCTTGTCAAGTGGGGTAACCATTTCTGCCAGTTCGGCAGTTGCTATCTGGTTTTCGCGTCGAGGAGGCATTCTAAAAGAGGAAAACATGAAAGGGAACGGGTGAGATGATTGGATGAAGAGAATGAGATGAAACAGAATTAACAAAAGAAAAGATGGTGGTCATTTGTCCGCATTACCAAGCAAACAAACGACACACAGTGACTAATCAAAGTAAATGGATAAAAAATAATGTATCGCGAAGACATGCTCGCCTATAAGTGAACACTCATCCCAAGAATTCCCAGGTAAGCACAACTGGTCTCGCGTCTGATGAGATATATACGAAGTGCTTGGCTAGATAGAAAACCCAGAATACAGGCATTCACCCTTCCAGTTTGCACGTGTTTGCATTATTTAAAACCCAAAACCTTGACGAGATTTTTGAAAATTCAAAGGCATAAAGCCAAAAATTTAGTCAAACTGGAAGGGTTCAAAACCTTACAAAAGAGGGTTCAAAACCATGTAATAAATCATTTAAAAACAGAAGATTGTTTTTCAAAAATCGTTTCGGAAAACTTGGTTTTTGTTTTGATAATCACCTAAGGATAGGTGGTGTGCATGTTTTAAGATCTAAACACAAGATAACTTGTGTTAGGGTCCTAGAAAAGTTATAGTCTAGGTCAAAGAATTACTAATAACCTAATTCCCTATAACCATTGGCTCTGATACCAACTCTTCTGTCACACCCCGACCACGTATAACATACAAAACGTGGCGGAAAACGTCGGGGAGTGTTGTAACAGAATTAATTGTTTCATAACCATGGCATTCAAAGTTGTATTTTATTTATCAACAAGAGTGTTATATTGTCTTAAACAAGAAACAAAGAGTTCATAACATAATTAAACTAGTCTATCTTCATTTTAAGTCTCTAAGGCACAGGTCCGCCCTAGTGTCACGATCATCGTCCTACGCAAAAGCTCCTGAAAACACATGTGAAAATAGGTACGTCAGCATAAAAATGCCTGTGATATACATAGGTTTTGTGAAAATAGGATTCATGACTTAAGTTTAAGAAAAAGTTGTTTAGCAAAAGTCAGCCATGAACCTTGTAAATTGTTTTGTTTTGTAAATCATTTAAAAAGTGATAAGATCAAATGATATGTATAAATAAAACAATAATGTATGGTTAAATGTATAACCAAGTAAAATGTGTTGTATAAGGTAAGTTGTTTGTAAAGCAATGTCTTGTGAAAGATATGTTATTTGTATAAAATGTTATATGTCTAAATTGAAATGATTCAAATAACGCTACGATATGTAATACCATACAAACACTTATATATAGGAAGTACTAGCGGCGTATCCACCATGCTTGTATCATATTACACACGCCTCGTTACTTAAACCACTTAAACAAACCACCAATGTATAAAGTCCATGTTTAAACCAATTGTCAAAAAGTCCTTGTATAAGCCATATCAAATGTTTAAAAGTCCAAATGTAGTCAAGTAATGTGTAACAAATGTTATGTATTATAAGTAAAGTATTGTCACATAGTCCAAATGTAGAAATGTACAAAACAAAGTATTTTGAATATATCAAAAAGTTATGTTTTGCAAAGTAATGCATGTTACATTGATACAAACATTTATGTGGTAAGTTAACGCATACATTCAAGCCTTGAGACAGTCGGATAACCCTTTCAGTCAAGGTTATCAAAAGAAATGTTTTCAGATTCAGTCATTCCTTACATCCAAACAAAACCCGAGATGTCAGGAATGGGATTTGTCAAGTCCTATGGTACCAGTACTTACTACCGAGCGGCGTAGCTAATGTTAGTGAACGTATATAAGTCTCGTTTGTGCAAACCAAATGTTATAGCAATTGTGTACATGTCATATGAAAACAATGTACTAAGTATGCTAAGTTAACATACAAAGCAGAAAAGTCATGTAAATCAATGTGCTAGCATGCTATCAGTCAACATACATAGCAGAAATGTAAAGTAAAACAATGTACTAAGTATGCACACAATGGACATACATAGCATGAAATGTAACGTAAAACGATGTACTAAGTACGCACACAATGGGCATACATAGCATGAAATGTAATGAAATCATGTACTATAATGTACTAACAAACATAGCAGGTATATGATGTGAAAACAGGAAAGCATGAAAGTAACAAGTAGGCACATGTGTTTCACCCCAAAATAGTTTGAAAACAGTTAAAGAGGGGGGTTCTATGTACTCACATTTGAGATTGTTCAGAAGTCCTAAGATAACCACCAAGCAATGCTAGAGATCACGGAATCAAACGACACCTAATATAGGTAACTATGTTAATAAACCGGACCTAAATCGGAAGATTTAGATAGAATGAGGGTTCGTAAACCAAACCAAACGAGTATGGAGACTCGTGTCATATGGTTTAACAAAGCCTACATACTAAATGAAACCTAACCTAAGTGCTTACGACCCATTACGACCCATTTAGGTAGCTTATGCTACTTTAACGCGTCGTTCGCGTAAAACGCGTTCGGACCGCTTAGCTAGTCCTATGACAAGTAACATATGCCTTAACATGTCTAATATTGTTGTCAAATCAGTTTAGATGTAAAAAGTTATGTTACATATGTTTAAAATGAATTTTGGCATCAAAGGGGTATTTTGGTAATTTACCTAAGGCATATAAACTGCCTATCATACAACTACTTAAACGAAGCGACCATAAGGTATAACCTCGGAAGGTTATTCCCTATATGCTATGGTCACCTAATGTGTTTGGTCGGATCCTAATGATCGACCAAATGGGTCGGGTTCGAAGGTATAAGCGATTTATTAGATCGCTTACCCTTGCGACTAGACAACGTGGTAATCAGTAGGCATAGTCACAAGGGACTATAACCATCGTGATTACAATCACGTTGCGAAGTTCAAACGAACTTCACATTGACCATAAACTGGTCAATGCTAATCTAGATCAAAATAGCTCAGGTATGATACAAAGGTTTCAACTTAGAGCACATTAGATCAGATTCTTGTGAGGAAAAGTGAAGGGTGGAGGTGGGTATTTATAGTTTTCGGTTCACCGTTAGGATCGTTTCTTGGAGAAGAGGGAATGATCTAGCCCGTACACTTGTCGGAAAGTTGTGGTAACTGATTTTGGCCACCACAAGAGATTAACATGTGGCACTTGGCCTTTGGGGAGTGTTTAAGGGCTGTTAACAGCTGTAAAATGACCTTTTCTGATTCTGAAGGGGCCTCGCGTGACGCTAAGGACCCTCGCGTCACGCCTAGCCCTTCTTTTGGCAGAAATGGCAGATTAGGTCCCTGCACATTGTTTCGTTGCGTAACGGCACTTCTAACACCCGTCAATCCCAATTTCAAGCTCCACAATGATGTTAAGACATAGGGAACATAAAGTATGCTTGAAAATATCTCGGATGTCGGTTCGTTTGGCCGTACGGTCGCGATGTTCGGTTAATTACGACGGAATGCGCATAAGCGCGAAAAACGATCTAAATTGCGCGACGAATGGATTTTTCTCAAGACAAACACTAAAATAAAATATTTTAGTGCTTACATAAATTTTTGGATGTCCGGATATATTCAGAACGTAAGTTATGCGCGAAAGTGCAAACTTGTGCACTTTTTGACGCTTTTAGTCCCTGAATGACCCAAAAGTTTATTTTAGCGCACCGAACCTCTCAAAGCCTATTTCTAAGCTATATAAAGGATATTTAAGGTGTGTTTAACTTATGGTCATGTTCCGGAATGTTCGTTACTGTTCAAATTGGCATACTTTCGTAGTTTGTCAGGTTTAGTCCCTGTAAGCGAATTAACTTGTTTTTGCCATACCAAAGCCTTTAAAACTTATTTCTAAGTTATGTAAAGGTTATTTAAGGTATGTTAAGTATATGTTGATGTTCCGGAGTATTTGTCGCATTAAAATGATTACGTTTACGCACCAGTTTGCGTATAACTCTCCAGAAAGCGATATAGAGTTTGAAATTGAACAAAAGTCAAAACATGAAAAATGTCAAACATAAATAAACAAACATTGGGATTAAATAACATTGTTTTATTGATAATAGAACTGTTCATAATGATTACAAGCACAGATGTTACATTATTTAAACCATTTCAGTTTAGACATATTACATCTACAATACAATCTTCACATAAACATCGTTTTACAAACAACTTAACGTATACAAACTCATTTTACATGGTTATTCACTTAACCATACATTATTCTTTTATACATATATATCATTTGGTTTATTTATCGCTTTTCAAATGATTTATGAAAGGAAACACTCAACAAGATTCATGGCTACTTTTTATTAAACAGTTTCTCTAAACTCAAGTCATGAATCCTATTTTCACAAAACCTATGTATCTCACAGGCATTTTTATGCTGACGTACCTATTTTCACATGTGTTTTCAGGAGCTGTTGCATAGGAGGATCGAGACACACTTAGGCGGACCTGTGCCTTAGTGACTTAAAACGAAGCAAGAACTAGTTAAATTATGTTATGTACTCTTTGTTTCTTGTTTTAAGACAATGTAACTATCTTGTTTGTTAAATAAAACGTAACTTTAATTTCCATGGTTGTGAAACAATTAATTCTGTTACAACACTCCCCGACGTTTCCGCCACGTTTTGTTGTTTTACGTGGTCGGGGTGTGACATTACACTTCCGGAATTTATTGTTTCTAGTGAGACCAAGAGGTAATCTGGAATTAGGGTACCATAACCTAGTCAGAGAGACCGAGAGGTGATCCGACATTAACCGATAAGTTTATACACTTTTTATGACCGTAGATTGCGACCTGTTTGGAGAATGATTTGCCAGCCAGTTTAGGTCGTGTTTAGTGAACCTTAAGATCCTGGTAGCCAAAACTTAGTTATTCCATTCCGAGAAATGTAAGTGAGTTGACATGCATCTGGCCTAGGTAGCTACTTTTCCACAATTTGGTCGTACCCAAATTTGCTATTTGTGCCTGTTTCATATATTTTTCTTAGTTAATTTTATTAATTAATAGAACTACGAAAATCCACCTAAAATTGCTTGACTAGGACTTGACTAAAGTTTAGTATCGAGAGTGGCGCCATTGTGTCCACGGATTGATACTCGGTCTTACCGACTCGACTACATAATGACCAGTGCACTTGCCGATTGTGTGTAATTAAGCTAGTTTGACTCTTTTTAACTTGTGTTTTTAATATCATATATAAACATTTTACACATCAAGCGTTTGCGACGTTGCCAGGGAACAACGCTTTTGAGGATGGCCTGACTCAGGGATCTAATCACTTTACTGCTCTCTTATATTAGTTAGTTCTTATTTGGTTAAAAAAAACAATCGAAAAAATATAAAACACGAAAAAAAATAGTTTAGTTTCCCACCTAGTCTTCTAGTGATTCGTGCCATTTGCTTCTCAGCTTATGCACATTTGTTGTTCGGGCATACCTGAAGATTCTCCATTCTTTGAGCCTGAATCTGAATTCTGCCGTCGCCTACGCTAGCTAAAATTTAGGGTCCCGAAAGTTGAATTTAATCTTGATTCTAACTTAGACATGGCTGCCCGTAGAACTGTTGTTGATATGATAAATGTCACCCCATCCCACATCCAGTCCAGTATCGCTCAAACCGCTATTGAGGCCAATAACTGGACCATTCAACCCCTCTAACTAACACCATAGCTCAGACTGTCTAGTGTCATGGACTGCGTGACGAGGACCCACACACTCACTGGACTAGATTTTCTAGGGCCTGCGACACTTTCAAGCTTAATGGTGTTACTGAAAGCGCCATCAAGTGTCGCCTCTTTCCGTTTTCTCTGACTGGTTAGGCCGCTGCTTGGGTGGAATCTCTCCTACATGGATCCATCACCACCTGGACCGACCTTCTCTTGAAATTTATGCAAAAGTACTTTCCCCCAGCCAAAATTGCTCGCCTAAGGAATTTGATATATACGTTTACCGAGCAGCCTAGGGAGTCCTTCTATGAAACAAGGGATCGGTTCAAGGCACTTCTTAATAAGTGTCCTCACCATGGAATGGAGGAGTGGAGTATTGTAGAGAAATTCTACAATGGAGTTTCTAAGGCAACTAAACGCCTTCTCGACACCACTGCTGGTGGTAACATGATGAAAACCAAAACCGTTGAAGAGTGTCTTGAGATGATTGATGACTTAGCATTGAGTAGTCATATTGAGCCGCACTTTGTGAGCGTTACCACTTCCCCTTGAGGGATCTATTCTCTTGATTCAAACACTACCCAAGCTGCCCAGGTAGATCCCTTGGCGAAGATGATGAAGGATATCTAGGTTAAGGTAAGCTCTAAGTGTGAGAACCAGAATAGGACAAACACACGAGCACACGAAAGGACCCGGAAAGAAAAGCGAAGAATTTTGGAGCTGGTCATTCTTTAGGTATCGTGATGAGAATCCAATCTCGTATCGTGTATCACTCGGGGTGGGCTGTTAGTGCATCGCGACCTGAGCCCTCGACCAAATTATGATTCGCCTAGGATTAAAATGGTGTCACAAGCCCGATTGTGTTTTGGATCATGGCTGGCTAAAAATATATAACAACTGAAGAATTTTTGTTGTGATAAGAACTACAAGGATTGAGGGCATCATACGGATTGAAAATTTTAAAAGAGATATCTCATATATTATTTACTATCTCCTAAATACAAGGATATCCATTATATAAGTCACATACGACAAGAATGCAAGTGGGGTTCATTTTTTAGAGCAGAACTCTAATTAATATATTTTTTTTGAACGGCAAATTTGGATCACTAACGGACCACTGGAGTATCATCGTGCCACCAGCAGAACCACCCGATCATATCCATCTCCACTAGGCAATAATGCCTATACACCAATTCAGGAGGAAACCCAATAAATCTGGGAAAACCCCCTTTGTGGGAATCGAACTCATGACCTAATGGTCATAAGCCTTATCCCACCACCAAGATACCACTAGGCTATAATGCCATGGGTCTCTAATTAATATATTATTATATTTCCATGAATTCTCTAAAAATATAACAATTGAATAGCTATTGTTACAAGAAAATACCATCCACATTTAAAACGATCATCATAATCTCATCATTGTTGACCAATATATATGATGCGATATACCTTTCAATGAGGGTGATTCGATAAAAACCCATTGTTCGCTGCCATACATACGGAGAGGCTACGGCAAATTAAGGAGGCTGTTGAAGACGATTGAAGGTTGTATTTAGACAGTGAAGATAAAGATTGAAGATATAGCTTAATGGTTTATAATATTATTCGGTTAGACATCGTTTATAGTTTTCAACTTTATTGAACTTGAATATCTTGACAATGTTTCCTGAATTTATATATTTTGAACTCGTTTGTGTTTCATTTATGAACATTCTTGGTGAAATCGCTTGTTGCTACCTAGGCTATGGATAATTGTTAGTTTATTTACGGTTTCTCAGTTCGGTTAACTATTGTTTTGGCTTTATGTTATGGTGAAAAGTGCTTTAATCATGGTTGTATTATGCATACATATTTGATAACTAAATAATGTTATATGTTCCGCCTTATCTTGGTTAAAATTAAATGAGTATTAATTAAATCTAGGATTTGGTGATTTCATGGACTTTGTGTTTTCGATTAAATCTTGTGGTTGCTAGACGTAGAAAACCGTAGGAACAAACTAATAAACTATTTGGTAATTAAGTATTCTACCGTCTTTGAGACCGAGAGGAGATTAGATATTGGGTTGCCTAAATCAGTAGACGGGTTAGATGTTAATTGCATGAGAGTGAATTACCCTAGGTTTTCTTGTGATTCTTAGCAAACCGTGTAAGAACCTAATTAGAGTCACCACCCTGTACATCCCTTACACTTCCTGGATGTACCGTTTCTAGCGAGACTAAGAGGTAATCTAGAATTAGGGTACCTTAACCTAGTTAGAAAGACCGAGAAGTGACCTGATATTAACCAGTGAGTTTATAGACTTTTCTTGACCCTAGATTGCGACCTATTTGAGAATGATATGTCAGCCAGTTTAGGTCTTGTTTAGTGAACCTTAAGACTACAAGTCCACAAGACCACCGTGAAAGCGTTACCCCCTAAGACCACAAGGGGAAACCCCTGTTAGATCCACACACACGTGTGTTTTCCTCCTATCCATCCAAAGACCAAAATGTCGACTGTTCTAAGGGTAGATCTTTCTTCCAATAGGTTAGTTAAGAAATTCACGGGCGTCTCTTTCTTAGCAGAAATCCAAGCGCGCCTGAATATGTCAAAAAGGACATCCCTAACCAAATCATGTTGGTACTTGAACCCCTGAATATGTCAAGGCACGTTTTCTCGTGCTTCATCACTTTGCCCGAAGCAGCTTTTAAAGTAGCCTGACCCACCATGAAAGCACTACCCTCTATGCCCACAAGGGGGAAACCCCTGTTAGATCCACACACGCGTGTTTTCACCCAATCCATCCAAAGACCAAAATGTTTGCTGGTCTAAAGGTAGATCTTCCATCTAATAGGTTAGTTAAAAAATTCACGGGTGCCTCTTTCTTAGCAGATATCCCAGCGCGCTTGAATATATCAAAAAAGACATCCATATTTTGAGAATTTGTATAAACTCTAGGGAATTGATTGTTTTCTACCAAGTTCATACTCTTCCAGGAAGGAGGAACGTGAGTGCTTAATGTTGGGGTATGATAGATATATCTCAATCATAGTTGTATATCCCTCATTCCTCTTTCCCTCATCTACGTACCCCTTTATCCTTTTCTGATGGACTCGAAGATTCATCCGGCGGTAACCGTGTCCAACATAAAGACGTTCATCACTGTTACAATAGACATGGAAACAACATAGTATGCCACCTGGTCAGAACTGTTTCGCATTCGTTGTCGAGCTTCCCTTGTTTATGACCATCTATCTCCTCTCCTGAAACCTGCTACTGCTTCTGATTCTAAAGAAGGCGAAAATAATCAGACAAACAGTCTCCTGCTGCTGATTCTTGGGAATGACTTGATGCCATCGTCCTTTAGTGGATTTATGGAACTATCTCCGGTGATTTACACCATACTATTCTCAAGACTAACACCACGGCATATGATGCCTGGAGTGCTCTTCAATCCCTCTTTCAAGATAACATACCCACCAGAGCCATTCAACTCAAAAACAAATTCTCTAACACTCGGCTGGAGAACTTTTCTTCTGTTTCGGCTTACTATCAAGAACTTAAGGTTCTTGTTGATCAGTTGTCAAACGTAGACTGCCCGGTTGATGATCATTCTCTTGTTCTCCAAATGATCAAGGGTTTCATAGAACGATACGATGGCATCGAAACAATCATCCAACAATCGAAGCCGCTGCCAAGTTTCTATGAAGCTCGCGCCCAGGTCTGTCTCTAAGAAACCCGCAAGGCAAATCTGGCCCTTCATGCCACCGCCTCTGTTGGATCCGCTCTTCATGCTTCTGCTCAGAAAACTTCGGGTCAAAACTCCAACACCACTCCACCACCCACAAACAATTATGACTATTGCTCCGACTATTCAAATGGTCGGGGCCATGGTCGACATGGCAGGGGTCGCGGACGTGGCTCATGGGGGCGTGGACGCAGTAAGAACAATGGTCCATCTCAGCACTATAGCTACCCTCCTTGGTAGTCTCCAAACTAGTGGGCCGTCCCAAACTCTTATGCACCATGGCAACAATGGCCCACTCCATCGTGCCCATACCTAACCACGGCTCAACCCAATAACATGCAAACTGGGAATAGAATATTGGGCCCGCGACCGAACCAAGCTTACAATACAGCCTACACACCAACCAAATCGAGCAAGCACTATATGCCTTGTCACTCAACTCTCAAGACCCGAACATGATTATGGATACCGGGGCCACCACCCACATGCTTCAACCTACAGGTAAATCTCAACCTTTTTTTAATAATGGCATTTCTCAGAACATCATTGTTAGAAATGAACAAACCATCTCGTTTAGTGGACAAGGTAATCAACAACTACCACCACCCTTTCCACCCTTAAAATTAAACAACATCCTTTACGCTCCCAAACTTATAAAAAATCTCATATCCGTGTGTCGGTTCACTACCAACAACTCTATTTCAATCGAATTTGACCCATTTGGTTTTTTTTTTTGTGAAGGACCTCAAGACACGGATCCTTATTCTGCGGTGCAACAGCAACGGTGACTTATATCCGATCCTTCCACCACCATCTTTCGAACAACAATCACCTGCAACATTCGCTGCTTTATCTCAACAACTTTGGCACCAACGTCTCGGCCACTTGGGACCTACTTTATTGCATTCTTAAAAAAATTCTAGATCTATTGATTATGGTTCTATGAATAAACATATTTGTCAGTCATGTGTTTTTGGAAAAAGAACTCGTTTGCCCTTTTATTCTTCTAATAATAGTACTTTATTACCATTTGACATCATGCATAGTGACCTTTGGACCTCCGCAATTGTTAGCACCGAGGGACACCACATTAGACTTTTTTTTGTGGAATTACCCACTGGGCAAGAAATCACAAGTATATTCTATCTTTTGTCACCTATACAATCAAATACAAACTAAATTCGAAAGGAAAACTAAAACTTTTCAATATGACAACGGCACTGAATATGTCAACACCTCCTTCAAACAATTTTGTGAACATGGGATGATTTTTTGTCTCACTTGCCCTTACACCTCCTCACAAAATGGTAAAGCAGAACGTAAAATTCGCTCCCTAAACAACATAATCCGCAGACTTCTATCTCATGTCTCCCTCCCACCTACGTTTTGGCTCCACGCTCTTGAGATGATCACTTACATACATAAAATCCTTCCTAGCAAAAATATCAACACAGAACTCCCGCAAAACTTCTATACCATCGCGTTCCCTCCTATGAATATCTATGAGTTTTTGGCTAGCTTTGTTACCCTCTCATACCCTCTACAACTACACATAAACTAGCCAATAGGTCGCATCCTTGTGTTTTCCTCAGCTACTCGTCTCAACACTGGGGTACAAGTGCTATAACCTAAACACAAATCAAATCACGGTCTCGTGCCATGTAGTGTTCGAGGAGACCATTTTTCCATTAGCTCATCTCACATCTCCATCACCATCTTATGAGTTCTTATCTGCTCCTCTTCATCCTTCTCTTTGGTCACAAGTCCAAAACTCAACCTTCACTCCTTTGACCCAACCCAATCCTACGGCCCAATCACCACTCTCAACTTCCCAACCTGAATCACCTTACATTGCCCCATCAGCCCATCCATCCTCAAATGACCAGCCCTCACCTGTGTCTCACCCTACAACCCAATATACATCACCTACTCAGCCCACACCCTGCTTCTCTACACCCTCGGCCCACACTCAAAATCACAGCCCATTACCAAATCATCCTAACTCACCTCCTAAACTAAACTTTTGCCCTCTCCCTACACCTACTGCCCACAATATTCCAGCCTTTACCCCTTGTATCCATACTTCTCCTACCCCGCAAACCACAATTCCACCAACACCTGAACCGGTGCGCACAATGCGTACTCGTGCAATGGATGGAATCGTTAAACCTAAGCAACTTTTCAGTCTTCGCTTTTCTACCATTACACCCATTCCTAAAAACCAGTCCCTCTCCTTGTCCAAACCGGAGTGGCATAAAGCCATGACCGATGAGTATAATGACCTTATTAAAAACGGGGCATGGGAATTAGTGCCTCGCCGCCCAAAAATGAATGTAATCCGTAGTATGTGGCTTTTCAAACACAAGTTTAACCCCGATGGCACTTTCGAAAGATAAAAGGCTCGGTTAGTTAGTGGTGGCCTTTTACAACAAGTAGGTATTGATTGTGGAGAGACATTTAGCCCGGTAGTCAAACCCTCTACCATACGCACGGTCTTATCCATTGCACTTTCACACTCATGGCCATTGCATCAACTTAATGTAACAAATGCTTTTCTTCATGGCAATCTACTATACGTGTATCAATCCATCGGGTTTCGCAACAAAGATTACCCGGAATCACGTGTGCTTGCTGAAAAAGTCTCTTTATGGCCTCAAGCAAGCCCCACAGGATTGGTATCAACGATTCACGGACTATGTATTCACCTTGGGCTTCAAACAAAGTGGTTGTGATAATTCTCTGTTTATTTTACACCACAACAATCAAACTGCGTACCTTCTACTAGATGTTGATGATATTTTATTGATTACTTCTTCGGACCACCTTCGCACACATCTCATGTCCCGCTTGGCTGGAGAATTTGCCATGAAGGATCTGGGTCCCCTTAGCTTCATCCTCGGGATTTCGGTCACACGAAATGGTGACTCGATGTTTCTATCGCAACAAGCATACGCTAATGAAATCATAAAACGGGCGGGTATGGAATCTTCAAACCCGCGGACACCCCGGTTAAAACACATTCTAAGCTTAGTGCATCTTTAGGTAGCGTGTTTGACAATCCGACTCTTTACAGAAGTTTGGCTGGCGCTTTACAATATATCACGTTTACCAGACCTGACATTAGTTATGCGGTGCAGCAAGTTTGCATGCACATGCATGCGCCGATGTCCGATCATTGGCAAGCCCTCAAGCGAATCATTCAATATCATAAAGGCACCGCATCATATGGACTCACTCTTGGGAAACCAGTGGTTCCTTCTTTAACAGCTTACATGGACGCCGATTGGGGCCGGGTGTTCGGATACCCGGCGATCCACGTCCGGATACTGTGTGTACTACGGGTAAAACCTTATCTCATGGTCGTCAAAACGCCAAGCAATGATATCATGATCCAGCGCTGAAGCCGAGTATAGGGGAGTCACCAATGTTGTTTCAGAAGTTTGTTGGCTTAGAAACTTACTACTCAAACTACATCGTCCGCTGTCTAAAGCTACACTGGTATACTGTGATAATGTGAGCGCAATTTATCTTTCGGGCAATCCGGTTCAGCACCAGCACACCAAACACATTGAGCTGGATGTCCACTTTGTGCGTGAGCAAGTTCAATAGGGTCATGTTCGTGTGTCACATATGTCGTCACGTTATCAGACAGCGGATATATTCACCAAAGGCTACCGCGTATTCTGTTCAAGGACTTCCGCTCCAGTCTCAGCATTCGTTCTCCTCACTCTTCGACCGCGGGGGTATAATAGACCACATAATAGGAAGTGATATTATTTTCCATGTATATCTTAATCACAGTTGTATATTTCTAGAATAGGTGATCTGTTTGTATTATATATTGTTACTTGCGTGCACCATTGAAGATCTATTAAAGGGTATTTGGCATGTAGTGTGAGGTTCATTGGGGAACACTAAAAAAGTGAGAAACAGTGGGGAACCGACTCAAACGAACTCCAATTGGACTCATTCCAGCAGCGTTGGAACCGGCTCGTCGAACCCTAACTAGGATCTCTTAACCCTAAACCCTAAATCATAACCCCTAAACCCTAAATATATTAGGGTTTGGCTTTTAGGGTTTAGCTCTAGGGTTTAGCCTTAGGGTTTAGCCTTAGGGTTTAGCTTTATGGTTTAGGGTTTAGGATTTAGCTTTAGGGTTTACCTTTAGGTTTAGCCTTTAGGGTTTAGTTTTTAGGGTTTATAGTTTTGATTTTACGGCTTAGCTTAGGTTTTAGCCTTATTTTTTAGCTTTAGGGTTTAGAGTTTAGGAGTTGTGATTTAGGGTTTAGGGTTAAAAGATCTTAGTTAGGGTTCGACGAGTCAGTTCCAACGCCGCTGGAATGAGTCCAATCGGAGTTCGTTTGAGTCGGTTCCCTACTGTTCCCCACTTTTTTAGTGTTCCCCAATGAATCTTCCCCTTGGCATGTATATCATCAAAGTTATTAGATTTACTAAATAAATAAAATTAAAAAAAAACATGATTTATAAATCAAGTGGAGGAACTAAATCCAATCAGATTGATGATGTTATACAAAGTGATCCGTTTTGATGGTGTTATACAAAGTGATCCATAACCTTTTTGCTTAATAAAAGTGAATTTGTCTTGGATATTTTGATAAACAGGTGACATCCGGGGAAGGAGAGAATCAATGATTTACATTTATAATTAATATTAATAAAATTAATAAACAATAATATTTAACAACTGCACCCATTCCGGTCAATCAACGTTACTGAATTAAATATTTATAGTTATACGTCCAACTCATAACATGTGTATGTATTTAATTATGCATGCATCTTCGTAGTTGTATAGAAAAGACTCAAGTCCAAGTTCATAGTATATAAAAACATGATATCTCTATTAGATAAGTGTAACTTTATAGAATAATTACATAGGGGAATGTTCAAATAAAAACCACTAGTTATCGTGAAAACTCGAAAACTAACTAAAAAAACTTAAAAAACATACCCATTTTTTTTGCATACCAATTTTCGCTATTTAAATTATATAAAAAAATTAAAAAAAAAAAAATTTGTAGTGCCCATGTGTAATATTACACATGTGTATGTGTACTACACATGAGAATTATTATACATCACTACAAAAAAAAACCTGCGATTTTTATAAAAAAAAATTGAAAAAAAAAATTTGGTGTGTTTTTTAGTCTTTTTTTAGTTAGTTTTCGAGTTTTCGCAATAAAATTGGTTTTCATTTGAACCATCCCCTACATACATAATGAAAATGACATGTTTTAGGACACCTATCTCCAGGGGCGGACCCATATTGGTTGAATTGAGGTCCCCGGACCCCAATGTTTTTTAAAAAATTTAGTACATTCGGTATGTTTAATTTTTTAAGGACCACATAAGAAAAACTAGCTGACCACATAATGATAAAAGTATCACTGCTCTAGTGGTAAAGTTCCTTGTTTCCTAGCAAACAGGCCTTGGTTCAACTCTTGTAAGTCCCGTTTTTGGTTTTTTTTTTTCTTTTTTACATCCAAATTACAACCAGGGCATTCAAGCAAAATCTAACAAAACAAACAAATACATCACGCAGCATCCCACTAACACTCTAATTTCCTTATTTAAATCAATAAATTAAAATCCTTTGAATGCTTTTATTTCACAGTTGGTTACCAAATAATGCTTATATTTCACAGTTTCTTTTAATGTACAGTAGACTTTGTAAAAAAAACTTAATAAAGATTTGAAGTTATTTTAAGTAATGGTGATGTTCAGGTAGTTGTTTGTTTTAAAGTGCAACTAATTAAGTCGATGATGTGTCATCTTACTTAACACATCCAAGCAACCCATTAATCACCACTATTTGATAATGTAGTGTTTACATGTCCGTTAAATGGTTCTTTATTTTCATGTTTAATTATGAATCATATGGATGTCAAAAACTTTACAATAAAAAAGAACAAGTTAACTCTGGACTCAAAATGACAAAAATCTACATTATCTAATCCTATGTTTATACGTTTGCAATTTTTTTTTGATGAAACTGGGTTTATTAATCTTCGATTAAGTTAGACCGTCTTTCTTTTACATGTAGTGACACATTGCAACAATATGTGGTATGTGAATATGGGCTAACCTACTCTCTAATAAGCAATATATATGGTCATATATTATTATTATGATACAATATTTTGCTATGTTCCTTGCCCCGGCCCTAACGACCGACCCGAAAATTCTAACGTTTGGTTGTGAAAAATCTTAACGCCGAAAAAAGGGGACCCCAGTGGAAAAAAATCATGGGTCCGCTGTAACCACCCTGGTTTTCACACTCGCATTTATTCCGACTTGCATGGTAACAAATATCGTATTTGGAATGAAACTTATTTGAACATACTTACTTTGTGCTTATACATGCTTATACCAATACAAACACGTGAAACAATTGCAAATTTGTTGAGTTTTATGCTATTAAAACAAGATTACATAAACTATAAGGTCCTATTGTGACATTTTGTGAAACTACAATCTAAGGGATCTGTTTGTCATTCCTTGAAACTTGCTTTAAAACTTTGATTTTAAAGTCCAAGGGTTAAAACCGTCACTATTTGAAAGTACACAATTTCGAGGATTAAAAACGTCGTTTTTAGATTTTATAAGTTAAAGGGTTAAAAGTGCAATTATTGCAAACTACAAGTTTAGTGACCTTTTTGTAATTTTTGAAACTTATTTTATAAAAGAAATAAATATATATATTTGATTTTAAAAGTCTAAGGTTCATTTGGTCATTTCCTCAAACTTAAACTCTAGGGACTAAAGTTGATTTTCTTAAACTCATTTTAACTAAATATCCTAACCTGGTTAACTTATAAATAAGGATTCCTTCTTTAAAGCTTAACTCAGTTAACTCATTTAACTGAAATAAGTTAACTAAGTTAGTCCCTATATAATAAATCCTTCTTTAAAACTTAACTCAGTTAGTGTAACTAACCGACTATTACAGGGACCATTTGTGACATTTTCAGAAACTTTAGGGACTGTTCTGTAATTTATTAAACCACAGGGAACTAAGTGTAACTTTCAAAAAAAAAATCGGACAAAAAGGGGGAAACCCCCCCGTGGAACATGCATGCTTGGGATCGAACTCGTGACCACGCGTTTGAAACCGAAGTGTCTTTGCCAGTTTTTCCTCCAGGCAGGAGCTGAAAGATTATGGAATTTAATTCATTTATATACTAATTAGAATTTTATATCATATTTTGAATATCAACAACTATCATCGCCGGCATGGGTTCCCATCCCATTTAAATCGTTGTTTAATTTATCCGAAATCATCACCCACTAGTTCCCAACCACTTTACAACCCATATTCGTAACTTATTGACCCAATTCGGTGCTTTTCAATTGATAACCGAAAAGTTTTATAAAAGTTCTAAAGTGGATTGATTCCATTACGTATTGTCGGATCTGGAACGAATTAAGGGTTTATATAAACTCCCTGGACCTTCACGAATCTCCTACACCTCTCACATTACTCAATAACATCGAAACAAGTTGGAATTCAGAACCTGAAATCTCGCCGGAGTCGGAGTCGCCGGATTTTTCCGAACCCGCTATTCCGATCGTTACCGATCATGTTTTATTCGTTTAATCGGTTAGTTTATACCTGTTTAATGTTTCTGTAAAACTAATTGCAATATAGTCCAGTTTTGATCACGTAATTGAACGAGTTGACTTCTGTTGACTGAATTGGGGAAGAAGATGAACATTGTTCATCTTTTATATTTTAATTATTTTTTTTATTTAACAGATTGTTTTTATTTAATTCATATTAATTAGAGACTAATCAGTTAAAGTCCGAAATTTTTAACATGTATACTTTATCTACTGATTCAATTATTAAAAATATTATGTTAGTCAAAATGTTTATAAAACTATTTTTTATAAATTAAAAATAGTTTAATTTTTACAAAATTATAATAATTCGAATTTAATGAATTAATTATTGAAATTTTTATAGTAATTATTTTACATGTTGGACTTGACAAGAATAATATTTTTACTGATATTTCATACAAATTTGATATTTATGTAAATAAATCAGTATTTATACTTATAAATATAGTTTAATTTAATGTAATTAAATTATATAACTATATAAATTTTATCCAATCCTATTTTTATGACAAAATAGACATAATACTGAGTTTATATAAATTTAGAATCTGAATTTTATTATATTTAATTATTTAGATAATTAAACTTATATAAACTTATTTATTGTTATTTTAATCATTTTAATTCATTTTATTTGTTTAAAATGATTCCAAGGCCATAATAATTATTTTAAATCAGTAATACTAAAGTTTAATAATTAAAAATGTTATTTTTAATTATTCATATTTAATATAATTATTTTGATAATTAAGCATATAAATATCATATTTATTCTTTAAACTATATAATTATCATTTACCAAATAATTATATATTTTTGTACTTCTAAATTCAGTTATAAGTTATAAATTAATTATATCACTTATGAAATATTTTGGTATAATTATTTATGTTAAACTAATTATACAAATCGAATATGATTGATTCATTATTTTAAAATGTTTGTAGTAACTCAATTATGTACGTATATAATTTAATTATTTATGTCAAAGAAATATTTTTCATATATAATTCCTTATTCATTTTCCGAGTTCTCTTGTTAGGTTATCCAAACCACATAATTACAAAACACTACCAAATCCTATAGATTTAGGATTTCCAATTATCCAATTAAACATTATTGTTGATACATATTCCATATTGTTGCATGTTCAATCAATTAGAGTGACGTGGAATCTTAATTCCAAGAACTCTCACACTTTGCATACTTGTTTGGATTTACCCGAGATCAAGGTGAGTTCATAGTCCCTTTTTACATAATTTTTGGGATGATACATATGTTACAATGTGATACAAACTATTTGCTATTTGTGGTTTCCCCGATTGTTTTTGCATTTGCTTAATACTTTGTTGTTTGCTTTAAGAAGTTTACGTTCATCAACTTGCATAAGCCCATCGGTTGTATTATAGCGCTATAGGATTGACGCCCCATCTCACTTCTCATACATTTTGTTGCAATTGTTGTTGTTGTTGGTACTCATGTGAAACTTAGAAGTGAGGTGATATTTCCGAGTATCGTCATAGGTTTGAATGTACCACTAAGTAACTACATGTATTACTCTTTTGCTATAAAGACATATCGACAACCACTTTTGTTGAAACTATATCTATATCACATTGACAATTTTTGCAGAACAAAACCTATGAATTCACTCAACCTTTGTTGATCCTTTTACTCCTAACATATGTTTCAGGTGACAATGTGTGATGCCATAAATTGCAAGAATGTCTCACATAGGATGGATCAAGACTTATTGCCTTAGATTTAATCCGAATCAATTATGCTTGTTAAACAATTTGTTATTTTGTAATTTGCTTTTGTACTTGTATTTCTTTCAGATTTGAATGCAATCTACATAATTGAATCTTAATCATATTTCAACTTAATTTAATCTCCATGTGCTCAAATGCATTCTATCAAGTTTCGTGACACCTTTGGCTTTCCGCCTCCGGCCGGGGTGTTACAGATTGGTATCAGAGCCATGGTTATAGGGATTTAGGTTATTAGAAATTACTTTTGACCTAGACTATAACTTACCTAGGACACTTTCCATTAGTAACTCTTCCGTTATCTTTGCCTTGTCTTCATCTCTATTCTTATCTTTTGTAACCAATGCCTCGTCACCACAGATCTTATCTTTAGATTTTACAAATGCTCATCACCTATCCTTAGATGATTATTTTCAAAACCTCTTCTGATTTTTAAATTCTCATCAAAGTCTTGGGCTCTAATAACGAACTCGTGCAATCTGGAAGGGTGGATGCCTGTATTCTGAGTTTTCTGTCAAGGCAAGCACTTCGTATAAATCTCATCAGACGCGAGACCAGTTGTGCTTACCTGGGAATTCTTGGGATGAGTATCCACTTACAGGCTAAAGCATGAATTCACCAAGTTATAAGAACCCAACTACTTTGACTTGTCATTGATGTCGTTTATTCGTGGAATAAATGATATCCATCTTGTTACGTGTCTTCTTTGATCCTCATTGATTTTATGAAACTACTTTACCCGATTATGAAATCACTATAATCTTTCTTTCAGAAAATACCTCCATGACGAGACACACGTTTGCCTACCTGGGAACTACCGATGAGAGTACAGTACGCCTATCGGCTCAAGGCATGTTACCCTAATTCAAAAGGATTTTTTTTCTTTTCTCCGTTTCAGAACAATCCAAGCTCTAATCAACATACGTTGTACTATTATCAATTTATTACGATACGATTCCCTCCTTTTCAAAGTTTCAAAATTTTCTCGAGACCATACCTGTCAGATTCAAATTTTCAAACTAGCTGCAGAACGTAGCATGGAAGCACTAACCGATCACATGGTGTAATCCGGAATCTCCTTATCTATATAAGAAACTCACTACACGAGCTAATCTACACAAGAACTACAAACTTCTGATATAACTCAACACATACCCAAACCTTTCTTAGTTCAACAAAACCCCATATCCAAATGGCAAATCTCCCAACAGCATATGCTGAATCTTCAAATGCAGCAAAAATTCATCCCTTCCTTCAGTTTACTACTTTACACTATCAAGAGAGGTATAAAAAACTCAAGCATAAAGAAGTTCTTACTATTAGCAGTATTGATTGGCAACGAATAGGAATGTTTGATTTCAGTGGTTTGCTGGCAAGATCACTACAACTTAATACACCTTGGCGCCGTTTCTTCGACTTCCAAGAACCATCATATGATGAACTAGTGTATGAGTTCTTGTCCACTTTCTATTACAAAAATAATGAAAATCTTACCAATGAATCCATTCATTTTCAACTTTGTGGGCAACTTCATACTATGTCATTAACAGAATTCGCAGTTCATCTGGGCATATATACAAATGAAGAAGTCAAACAACCCATTTTTACGGAGGCACCAACCTCTTGTTCCTCCGCGGATATGGTAAATTATTGGCAATACCATTCATTAAAAGAATGGTGTGTCAACAATAATTCTACAAGCTTCATAGACCCTTGTTATCAATATATGCACCGTGTTTTAGCCCACACTATCACGGGGCGTAAACATAATCTACACAGGGTTAAAACAATCGAACTTTTCTATTTGTATAGTATTTTTGAGCAAGTTCCTTGTAATATTGCCCACGGACTTGCTGAATATTTTTCTAGTCAACAATCACATCCTCAGCGAAGTCTCATGGGAGGGTCTTATATTACAAAAATAGCACAATCATTAGGTGTCTTAAGTGATCTGATTATCTAGGGATTATCTCCACCAAAGGCACCTGGGATTGTAAATCCTTACACCATGAGGCTAACCCCTGTTCATATTGGTACACTAACACAATCATCACAGTTGGAGGGAGCTCCAGTTATCTTAGAGAATACCTTCCTACAAAATTTACAACAATCATTTTTGCAGTTTCCTCAACAGTCTTTTTATCGGTTTGATATACAACCACCGCTGCCATACATACAAGAACCTATTACAACTAACTTATCCCAACCTTTAACACCGAACGTCTTACCAAGCTTCCCACCGTCATTTTTCGAGGAGAATTCAACGATGCAAGGAACTTGGTTTGATGAAAACATGGTGACTCAAGAGCAGTTAGAATCAGAACCCTTTTTGCAAGCACCATTACTGTCACGTTCTT
>JARYGA010050697.1:0-35357 GCA_030545235.1 Helianthus tuberosus | reverse complement strand
TTAGACTTCAGAAAATCAGTTTTTCGATTTATAATGGTCCGGTTACAGCCAGTTGAATTTGGCTGGAAAATTTACTCAGGTTGCTTTTTATAGTTTAAATGCCACTACAATGTACACATACGATTACCATCCATTCTAATAACGATTTATATCATAACGTAAGTTATTTACAGCAGATTATCGTTCATTTAACTCAGATTTATCATGTATTACATCTCTCATCTCATGATCTTTATGTAAAGCTTCATGTGAACTTTTATGTTCAAGTTTCTTGTTATTTAGTGTTCTTGTATTTCATATGATCCCATCATAAATAATCTTTCAACTACTCAAAATAGACATAAACAAGAGTAAATCAAGACTTACTACTAGCTTATAGCTAGGGATGATTCCTGGTGAAGAAGATGATGAAGAATGATGATGAAAAAGCAAGAAACAAGTCTCCTTGAAGTTCCACAAGTTGCAAGCCTCCTTGAATCACCTTAAAGTCTTGTATGAAACTTGAAATTAGAAGAAGATGGTTGAGTTATGGTGAAGGTGGTGGCGGTTGGGTATGACCGAGAGGAGGGAGAGAGATGTGAGGAATGAGGGTGTGAGTTATTTGAAGAATGATTCAAGATCTAGGAACCATGCTTATAATATGTCCTTCATATATTTTATCCATCACCACAAGTAACAATCTAATAATTTAATGAAATGAAATCCAAGAACTAGATATGAAGTATGGTGAAGATTTAAGTTGGTGATTTGTGGGTCCTTTGGGGACCGAATTCGGTTAGGGGGGAAGGGGTCTAGATGTAAGTTTCAATTATAAAATTATCTAGGCAAATCTAATTGAATCTTGCAAATCCAAGCAAAATCTCTACGCAATCCAAGTAATATCATGTGAAATCTAGGAGAACATGAAAGATTTGGGGTGGGCCACACCTCTTGGTGACCGTAAGTTAGCATTGTGGGGGGGGGGGGGGGTTAGTTGCAACATTTTTTATGGTAATAGGTAAATACTAGTTAACTTTCAAGTATACTTTCATATGTTAGTTTGTTGATATTTTAGCGGGTGTTATGGTGTACGGGGATCACGACTAGCCAAGAAATATTAAAACAATGTATTTGACCGAAATTTGGTGTCCCGGGTAAGGTCCGGTTATACGGTTAAATACCGTTCTGTTAAAGTGTTTAATTATACCGTAAAGTGTCTTGTATGTATTTTTGCAACACTTTTAATTTCCGGCACTTAGGAAAGTATACAGGACTATTCTGCCATATTTTTGTACCTTACTAGCATGTTATAATGCTGAATTTTGTTAATAAATGCAGAATTCTGCATTTAAAGTGTGTTTTAGGCACTTCCCGGCACTATAACTATCACCTAGTGACGCAATTTTATGGTCCTCACTACCCTACACTCCATACTAGTGTAGTACCCTGTCTCTGGCTCATACTGGCCTCAAAAACATTGTCTGTCTAGGTGCTGGCATTGTCAGCATGTTTTCTGGGTTATCCGCTCTGTGTGCTAACTGTGCTTTGTGCATCAAGTTTGTCACTAAAGTTTGCGTGTAATAAATGGAGTGACAATATAAATGTGATGCATATGTATGTATGTAACAGAAATCAGAAAGCAGTTTAATCAACAGTTGAAATCAAGCACAGTCTTTAAGCACACATTAATTATTAATTAACTGTACGGATGCCTGCAAATTTGACAGTTGTCACATTCTCCCCCTGTTAAGAAAATTTCGTCCTCGAAATTTGTACTACCTTAACTCCTTATGGTTTCGTCACACGTGTATGTATATGAATAATATCGAGGTAGATAATCACCAAACCGAAACAAACTTCACTCGCATTAGGTGAGTTCCAAGAATATATAACATCCTGAACCCTATAGTTAAAAGGCATGGGCTTTTAGTCTTTGATGTCAAAGGTACAAGACATATTTGACGTATAATCTAGTGTAATCCAGCCAGCAGGGGTTCCACAAAAGAGGAGTTTGGTTAATAAGATTCTCAACTATCGATCGCAATATGCAGTCGAGTTTTCACAAACCATAGCATCTACTATATGAATTCAAAATCAACAACTCAACGTACTAGTAAAATGATATGTCAATCTCCCGAACAATGAATGGTAAGAATTAGTGCGTTGTCATTTTTGAATTGTGAAAATACACCTAATGAAATACAAGCGAATTTGGTGTATCATTCTCTTAATTCGTAGTTGCATCAAAAATGTTTAGATGACCAGTCAATCAAAAGTATATGTAGTTTCGTGTGAGACGGTTGACCACGATCAGCACAAGCTACAAGTTTGTAATGACACCACAAGGTGTCGTAATGACATAATTCAAATATAGTGGTGACTGAACAAGTTCACCGTGTTCGAAGTCAAATGAAGGTGTACCGAAACAAGCCTGAATTTTTGATTTACACAATGTTATAGGGTTTTCAGTCGAATACGGAACATCAAGTTATTACTCTCCCTGTTTGAAAGTGGAAAACAATAAATACTACAAGGTATATAATTTGTAACGAAAGAACCGTTTGGAGGTACACCGTGTTATGAAATAAATCTATGTAGCATTGCCTTAACACACAACTGTGTAGAGACTGCTTTAATTGAAATAAACAAGACGGATTCAGAGCAAATAAATAATTTAAATCCGTGTATGAAGTGAGTAACCAAATTAGCGCAAGCTCAATTTTGTGAAATCATCTCCACAAGGTATTGAAACCAACAAACGATTTAGTGGAGTCGTAGACCAAGAGAATCTACTACGACTCATAATGAAAAGGTCTTGGCCAAAAATATTTGAATATGATGCTCTCAACACATCATTATACAGCGTCTCAAAACGAGCCCGCAAAGATGGATAAGTTCAAGCAGTTGAACTAGACTTCAACGTTATCTGACAATCAACATATGTATCAACAAGGGGAATCTCAGCATGGTTACAAAAATAAACCATGAATGTATCTTGAAAGAAAAGTAGTTTCAAGAAAGTGTGTTGACTTGATAACAACAGAGCCAACAATTACAATAATGTAGGTCATTCGAATCATAAACCAGTAATTTAGATTTAGCAACATAATATTTGAACTTCAATGAAGCATTTGAAATGAAACCTCATGCGTAGCAGATGGTGCATGCGTAACGTGTGAGTTTTGAAACAATGAGTGTTTGCTAAAATGGAGAAACGACCAAGTATTCGAAGTAATTGAGTGTTCGCTCTCAGTGAAGAAAATCAACATGATGCAACTACCATTAAGGGGAGTAGAGATGCAAACATCTACTCGCTAGAAGCAAAAGCGAAGGTTTCGACAAGAGAAATTTAAGTACTTTCTGTTTGGTTCACTGAAATAGCATGTATGTCAGGTTAATGGTGTTTGATTGAGTTGACAGATGTGGTTCCTAAGTAACAGCCCTTATGAGTTTTGACCTGGGTTCCAAAAGTTCTATGTACATGTCTATTAAATTCACAAGGTTTCGTATTTTGTGTAGCACTGTCTTGTGCATCGTGTAGGAAACACCATTTTGTGTATGTTTAAAAACGAATTATTGTCCCACAATTTCCCAGTATACTTTATTCCCAAATTCACCGCTAATGACATTCGATCATCGATCAGTCGTGTAATAGTAGTTGGATCCTCACAGTTAGTTGGGTAAGAAATTCGTTAGTCCTCAGCAAGAGTTACTGACTCTTGTGGGTTAGCTCGTTCGGCTCTTGGTAGTTGATGCTCATTTGAAAATCATCGTCCTTTATCCTGACGAACAAAGCTGAGATTACCCCAGGTGGGAAACTTGGTCTGTTACCTTCCTTCTCCATCAATTACTAAAACTACATTGTCGATCCTTGCATTTCTGAAGGTGTAAGTAGCTAAGATGCATCGACTACAGGCGCGACACCTGGAATCAAATTGATGCGAAATTCGACTAGTCATTGAGGAGATAATTCTGGTAAGTCTTCGGGAAGACTTCAGGATATTTCCTTATCACAGGAATATCTTCGAGTTTTGGTTCTTTGGCTCCCTTGTCCTTGACATGAGCCAAGAAAACTACACATCCTTTACGCAACAATTTCTTGTGCCTTTAAGCAATTGGTAAATTGTAGAGGCGTATCCTGCTTCATGAGTCAAGATCATTCCCTCATTCGTCGTCGGGATGCGGATATCAATCTTCGCTCGATCGTTTGGCAACTAATTCATCCCAATTACCTCGTCGAAGCTTCCCAACTCAACTGGTAGTAGAGCAACCGTAAACTTACGCTTTCCGGGTTCTATCTTGCCGTTTCCAGTTACTTTGTTGGCTTCCACTAGCTTTCCATTAGCTAGTATTTTCATGTGCGGATTATCTATCTTACTTGTTACTAAACCAAGTATACTCTCAAACTTTAGAGATGCAAAGCTAAAATTTGCAACAGTATTTAGCAGCACAGACGCATAACGTTGAGTAATATGGGACGTACCGATATCCAAGCTTGGATTACTGGCGTGCTTCCCTAGCTCTGCTACTGAGCTTTCATTGCTGTGCCTGATCGTTTTTAGGGCAATATTTTCTGAAATGCTTTTTGCTTCCACAGTTAAAACAACCTTGTGCTCGTTTCTGTTTGTCACTCGTTCTGCCGTGGTATTCGTCATTGTCGTTGTTTCCTCCGTGATTCTCACTACCATCTTGGCCACCATTTCTACTTTCAGTACCTTGCCTACAAGTTTCCTTGGGATGCCCCCTCTTGCCACAGTTATCGCATTTTCCATATTTACATCGCCCGACATGATAACGTAAACAATTGTCGCACTTAGGTAGGATACCCTTGTAATCCTTTCCTTTTTTTTGGCCTTCTTTTTGTTATTCGCCCGAGTAACCTTCTTGAAATTTGCAAGCTTTCTCTTGTTATCTCCAGCTGGCTCTACAGGAGTCTCCTTTTTCTCTTCCGAAGTGGAAAATTTTCCTTGTCTAATTGCTTCTTCAGTGAGCGCCACGTTTGTGTCGATAGCCTCGGTGATCGTTGAAGGTTTAGATGTTGTTACCAGGCTTAGAATCTGAGGTGCCAATTGTAACAATTCGAAAATTCACGTCCTATAATGTATTGACACGTGTCATAAGCTTGAACGAGTGAAAGAATACTCTAGAGGGACTAAAGTTGACAAACATGGAAAGTATGTGAATATAAGGGTTCAAATTGTCAACAATGGATAAATATACTTTACAATAACCCTACATAATGTTTAAACCTTCAAACGAATAAATCATGGATCATACGAGGCTGAATATGAAAGAAAGTGAGAAATTACAAACTATAGGGGTTAAATGTGTCAACATGTTTAAAGTATACCTCTGAGTGACCTTTTAGCAAACCCGAAGCTTTGTAACGATTAAATATGCTCACTAGAATACATGATAAAAATTTCATCAAGTTTCGTTATCGTATGAGAAAGTTATGATCAAATTCGTACGCGAGGGGTTAAAGCGTAAACGTTGAAAGTTATGGCTTTTCGGGTGATAACCAAGTTAACCAAGGGCTTAACAAAGTGGGTATAAGACTTGAAGCCTTATAAGTCAAGTTGAGGGGCTCAAAATGCAAGAAACAAAGTTTGGTTAACCTTTCGAAGAGCCAAGAGCCAAGGATGCAAACTGAAAAAGTTTTAAAACCTGAAGATAGACTCCAGGCGGGCCGCGTAAGGTCTTGGCAATCCTTACGTGGGCCGCGTCAGGCCCCCAGATGCAGAAAATCGTTTTTGTTGGCTGTTCAGCCTTGGAAACGACTTAGATCAGATATTTTCACTTCATGGGCGCCCCTACATCTTCCTAGTCACTTAGGGACATCTGTTGATGATCCATGGCCATTGATAGCATGATTTGTCAATGATCTAAGGTGTTTAAAACACTATATAAAGGCCCTTAAGTTGCAACAATTGATCACACCTTCCATCTGCAATTGAGGAGCTTTCTGGAGCTTAAGAGCAGACCCTAAGCCTTCCTAATCGTGTATAGGACTTCAGTAAGTATGCTTAACCTTTCTTAGTTGAGTTTTTACTTAGTTTTAGCTTAAAAGTCAAACCGTCGTAATTAACGGTTGACCTAGCGATTATTCATTGTTGGTCCAGTGATTAGTCGAATTGAAAGTAGTTATAAGTTGGTAATTATGTGGGCATTAAACCCTTAAAAGGGCTCCCTCTGATTCCCACTCTAACTAGATCAAATGTCGGGTCAAAGTTGATTAGAAAAAGTCAACAGAACCTTAATTTGCGAATTAATTCCTAATTAACAATGTAGAAGGCATGCAACCTATTTTATCATTCATATAACTTAGTAATAAATGTAAGAACATGTCTAAACATGTTCGACCCGACAATTTTCTGTTTAGACCCGGTTCGGAACCGAAAGTCGCAAAACTTTGACTTTTGCTTTGACTTCAGTTCTGACCCGATTTAGTATGATTTGGAAATGCCTTAGTGCTTCCTTAGGACCAGGCTACATGTTAGCATAACCCTCTGTGGTTAGTTCATTGATTATCCGATTCGTTTACATGTTTCCGTTAATTGCTTAAATGTTGACCAATATGCCCTTTTGTCCATAAAACGAGAATTTTAGAAATGTGAAAGGACATAAATCTTTGCTACTGAATTATAAACATGTCTCTAAAATTTCACATCAGTTGGATGTTTAGATTCGGAGTTATGCTCATTAGCGTAATTATAACGCCTTTTAGTAATTAAACGGCGCAATTAGCATAAAGCCTATCTAAACCCAATTTTTGACACCAAACCTTTTACCCACTGATGTAATATAATAATTTGAGAATTGTAAAGATTTTTAATTATTTTTAACCTGCTCATAACCTAAGGTTATGGCGTTGATTCGGTAAATACCGATTATACCCTTTTTGGTCATAAAATGAGTTTTACAAAGTATTTTGACACCAATCCAATTGCTACTGATTTTATATGATAAATAAAGTATTTTGAACTTTATAACCTGATCAGAAAACTCAGATTTCCTGTATAACCCGGAAATCGCTTAAAATGGCTTTTAAAGAGTATTAAACGCATAGTTTGGGGTTTAAAACCATTTTGTCATATAAGACCTATTACCAACTGACATGACCTAATAAAATAAGTTATTTTACCAATGTATCCAGACCCGAACCTCATAAGTTCATTAAATCTATTTTATAATCTTTAAAATGACCAAAATACCCCTACGGGGCTTATTTTGAGTTTAAACTCGTTTTGGGCATAATGGAAGATATCCTACTGAGATCACAATGTATTTAAGGCATATTAACTTAGGAAACCTGTACATGATTCATTTGGTTACCCGTTACGCCTCTTGCGCGTTCGGTTCGGTTTATTTAACTAGTTGCATAAATTAGCCGAAACGGGTCAAACCTTATCGGTTTTACCTCAAAATTCAGAATGTACTTAGATTACCCATATAAGGAAAGTCTTCAATCTTGTCGGATCTAAATCACTTTCTATTCCGGTCTTCGCCTTATCATGCGTTTGAACCGTATCTTTCTTTTGAAAACTAATCGGTCTAAGTCAAGACTTAATTAAAGACCCGTTAGGATTCTAATAGGTTATTAAAAACCTTCATTCCAGATTAGGAGCCTAGTAAAAGATATCTGTACTTGCTGAATTGATATACGGCTGAGTTATTATAATTCTTGCTTTTTAAGACAGGAGCTAGCTCAGGTAAATACTCTTAACTTATTTTCCCTATACGGGCTTGGGATACGGTACTATAGAAGTACCGCTTGGTCGGGTATGTGTAGTCATTTAAATCGGATTGTGATTAATGTATTTGCATGACCCGTTTAATATGTATTATTTGGTGTATGGCTTTTGGGGGGTTAAATGACCATGTCCCGGATATCCTTGGCATCATTTTATGAAATGGCCATGACCTAAGCACGGGGTGTAGGCATACACCTGACAGATGCATTATGTAAAAACTGGTAATCCACTTAAGGAATCAACCTTGTGGGCATTATACCTGTGGCGTGTCAGTTAATCTAGTCCGGCCCTACAAACCGGCCCTGATGGATGACAAATAAGTAAAACTGTATACATGATTATTTTAATGAATGTCCCAAGTTAATGATATATTTTTGTCGAAGTGCATTTAAATCAATTTTCAAACTCTTTTCTAAATGAGTCAGTTGAGTTGTATTTACCAGTGTAAACTGACGTATTTTCCAAAAGGGTTAAGTGACAGGTACTGTACGTAATTGGCTGGAAGCTCAGGGCGTTTATAAGGAATCTCGCAAGTTCTAGGCGCCTAAAGTCTGTTGAATAATGTTTATGTTTTGAGATCCGCCTGTGGATCCTTTACTTTCCGTTGTAATACTTGATATTACTTTATATTCGGATCGTAATATATTTATCTTTTGCTTCCGCTGTGCATATTAAATATGGTGTTGTTTGAGTATTATGTTGCCAACCACGTCACGATACTCCCCACCGGGCCCACCGATACCAACCTGTCACACCCCGACTTTCCTCGTGTCACCGGTGGGCCCGGTGGGGAGTATCGTGACGTAGTTGATATCATCATAGTGAAACAACACAATATATAAATGCACAGCGGAAGCAAAAGATAAATATATTACAATCCGAATATAACGTAATATCAAAGTATTACAATGGAAAGTAAAGGATCCACAGGCGGATCTTAAAACATAAACATTGTTCAACAGACTTTAGGCACCTAGGACTTTCAAGATTCCTTATTAGCGCCCTGAGCTTCCAGCCAATTACGTTCAGTACCTGTCACTTAACCTTTTTGAAAAATACGTCAGTTTTCACTGGTAAATACACTCAACCGACTCATTTGAAAAGAGTTTAAGAAAATTGTTTTAGATGCACCAGGCACAAAACATTTTGACACATTGATTAAAATGCACAAGGCAAAATTAATCTTTTATACTTGGGACCATTTTATTAATAAAAATCTTGTATCCGATTTACATGTCTGTCCAACATTTAGGGCCGGTGATTATACAATACAAGCCGGTCAAGATTAATCGACACACCATAAATATAACTCACAAGAAGACACCTTACGAGTGAGTATATCTTTTACATACGCAACAGGAGGTGTTATGCCTACACCTTGTGCTTAAGTTATGGCCATTCACTTTTTAAATGAGCCAAGGATATCCAGGACACGGTCATTAACCCCTAATGTTATTTGTTATCAATCAATACAGATTAAAACGTGATTATGCAATTCAATCATCTCCGATTAAAAGGTTTCTACACCCGACCAAGCGGTATTTTTATAATACCGTATCCCAAACCCGTATAAGGGAAAATAAGTTAAGAGTATTTACCTGAGCTAGCTCCTGTCTTAAATAGCAAGAATTATAATAACTCAGCCGTATTCACTTAAGTAAGCGTAGGTACAATTTACCGGAAGGCTCTAGTCTGGAATGATGGTATAAATAACCAATTAGAATGCTAGCGGGTCTTTAATTAAGCCTAAGCTTAGACCGGTTAATTATACGGTTCAAACGCACGATTAGGCGAAGACCGGAATAGAATGTGATTTAGACCCGACAAGTTTGGAGACTTGCTTAATATGGGTATTTCATACACATTCTGGATTTTGAGATAAAACCGATAAGGTTTGACCCGTTTCGGCTAATTTATGTAAACTAGTTACATAAACCGAACCGAACGCGTAATAAGCGTAACGGGTATTTATAAGATCCATATACAGGTTTCCTAAGTTAATATGCTTCAAATATGTTGTGACATCAGTAAGATGTCTTTTATTATGCCCGAAACAAATTTAAACACAAACTATGCCTCGTAGGGGTAGTTTGGTCATTTTCAAGGTTATAAAAGAGTCTAAGTATTAACCTGAGTTACAGGTCTGATATAATCAGCAAAAATACTTAGTTTACTAAGTTATAACAGTAGGGTAAAATATATATGTGAAATTTATCAATTATAACCAAACTATGCACCGTAGGGGCATTTTGGTAATTTCACATAAGCCGTAAAGCTCAAAACTGAAGTCTGAGTTAAACAACTTTTTGCTTACTGTTAAAATATTATAATTTTCCCAAAATATCAGTAGGTATCAACCCTTGTATGTTTAAAATAGTTCTAGTACATACTATGCGTTAAAACGCTTAAAAAGGCGATTAGAAGCCATTTCCGGGTTCTATACATAAGGCTGATATTTTTATTATTCCAGAAGGCTTAAAATAATTTATTTATCATATGTAATCAGTAGCAAAAGGTTTGGAGTCAATTAGATATGTAAAACTCATTTTATAGCCCCGTAAGGGCAAAACTGACAATTACCGGATTAAGCCTACGACTTTAAGTTATGCTCAGGCTAAAATTAATTAGAAATCTTCAAAAATCCCAAAATAATATAATACATCTGTGGGTAAGAAGTTTGATATCAAAAAGTGAGTTTAAATAGGCTATATGCTAATTACGCCGTTTAATTAACATAAAGCTTCTTAATTACGCTAATGAGCATAACTCTCAATCTACACCTCAAACTGATGTCAAACTTTGCATACAAGTTTTTATATTAGTAACTAAGGGTTTCTACTCTTTTACATTTTCAAAAATCACGTTTTAAGGTGAAAAGGGCATAATGGTCAACATATAGGCAATTAACGAAATCATGCGTATTAATTGGTTAACTAATGAACCATGGTGTATAATCTTAGTGGGTTATACTAGCATGTAACCTGGTCCAAATAGAGCTCTAAGGTATTTCTAAATTATACCAAAACGGGTTAGAACTGAAGTCAAAGCAAAAGTCAATGCTTTGCGACTTTCGGTTCCGATCCGGGTCTAAACAGTAAATTGTCGGGTTGAACATGTTTAGACATGTTATATTAATGATCAAACAGGTTGTATGTGTTCTACATTGCTAATCATGCATAAATTAGAAAATAAGTAAACTGTTGACTTTTTAATAACAAGTTTGACCCAACATTTGACCTAGTTTGAGTGGGAATCAGGGGGGACCCTTCTAAGGGTTTATTACCCACACAATTACCAACTTATAACTACTTTCAATTCGACTAATCACTGGACCATTAGTGATTAATCTTGAAGTCAACCGTTAATTACGACGGTTTGACTTTTAAGCTAAAACTAAGCAAAAACTTAACTAAGGAAGGTTAAGCAAATTTACAAGAGTCCTATGGACGACCAGAGATCACTTGAGAGAAGTCTTGAGCTCCAGAAATGATCAGAAATGCAAGAATGAAGGTGTGAAGAATGTTTGCAACTTAGTGGCTTTATATAGTGATTAAATCACCATAGACTGTTGACATCTAAGTCTACAACTGACCACAATTCATCCACAAGTGTCCCTAGTGCTCTAGGAACTGTTTAGGGGTCGCCCACAATGTGAAAATATATGTTTTGGGTCGATTATGCACGAATACAGGAGGCTGTTTAAAGTTTCTTCATCTGATGGTCTGACGCGGCCCGCGTAAGGTCAGGTTAACCTTTACGCGGCCCGCCTTAGCCTTGAAATCAGATTATGCATTTTCTAGTTGTTGCATACTTATCCCTTGGCTCTTTGAAAGGGCAACCAAGCTTAATACTTGCAATTTGAGCCCTTTATATTTACCTACAAGGACCTTAGGACTTATACCCATTTTGTTTAGTCCTTGGCCACTACATGTTAACCCGAAAAGTCATAATTTTCAATGTTAACGCTTTTAACCCTTCGCATACGAATTTGATCATAACTTTCTCATACGATAACGAAACTTTATGAAATTTATATCGTGCATTCTAGTGAGCATAATTAACCGTTACAAAGCTTCAGGTTTGTCAAAAGGTCACTCAGAGGTATAACTTAAACATGTTGACACATTTAACCCCTGTAGTTCGTAATCTCTCACTTTCTTTCATATTTAGCTTTGTATGATCCATGATTTATTCGTATGAAGGTATGAGCATCATGTAGGGTTAATGTACAATATATTTATCCATTGTTGACAATTTGAACCCTTATATTCACATACTTTTCATGTTTGTCAACTTTAGTCCCTCTAGAGTATTCTTTCACACGTTCAAGCTTATGACACGTGTCAATACATTATAGGACGTGAATTTTCGAGGTGTTACATCCTCACCCCCTTAAAAGAAATCTCGACCTCGAGATTTGCTTAAAGTAAAGGAAGTATTTTCTGCCTTATATTGGGCTTAATCTTCCCCAGTACCTTTGAGCCTCTAAGACACTCCAATTGACCTTTATAATAGGTACATGTATCTTTTTGGAGCTTCTAATCCTGTCGATCCTTAATTGACATAGGTTGCTCATAAAATCATAGATCTGCATATCATTATGTGACAGTGCTTTTCGGCTTATTGGCGAAACACATCCTTCCTCGGTGATTTCTTTTTGTTGAACCTTATTCTTTAACAAGAACTTAGGAGGTTTGCTAACTTCATTAATCCTTGCTTTTCTGCCGAAATAATGGCAACTTATAGATAATCAGGGGTTTGTATGATCTTATTCATTGTTTCTAATACAACTTTCAGATCTTGATAATTGGACTTACCAATTCTCTATTTAACAATAGATGTTTAACATTCCACCCATACAAGGTCTCCAAAGGAGTAGCCTTGATACTTACATAATAATTGCTATAGAAAAAAACTTATTTTATGGTGAGATGGTTATTCCAACCACTGCTCAACTAATCTAAAAAAAATAGCTAATCCTTACAGCTAGTAGAACCAATCAACGATCCTGGGTAGGTAATAGCGATTCTTAATTGTTGTTAAAATAGGGTTGCGGTAATGAGTGCATAAGCAAAATGAACCGTCTTTCTTTTCTAACAATATCAAACTCTCGGAATATCGAGTTAGGCTATATGAACCCTCTATTTTAAAGCTTAGTTAATCAGGGTTTCGATTCTTCCAAAGATGGTACTAGCCGTCTTGGAGATTTCATAATAATACAACCTTAAATGGGATATAAATCTTAATTCTACCTGCCTTTAAGGGGTGAACAGGGTAATCTTAGGAGAAGATAATCAAGATACAAGGAGGTTACAGAGATTTCCATATCTCAGGCTCCAGTTCACCCATCATTGCTTGTGTCAAATAAGTGACACCTTTATGTTACTAGTCCACGAATTCCTTAATCGGAAACATTTACTTGGACAATTCCATTCTGGATATCTCCTTTGAATACCATTAGTTGACTTTAGTACCATATGACCTCTCGGAATATCTATGTGGTCCCATGCATTAAACCTCCATACTGATCAGGCATGGAAGCAATCTATGGAACTTATTAAGATACACCAATCCTCATATGGCGCTTTTATCATACCATCTGGGATTCGGAATCGATAGAGATTTAAGAGATATCAACTATATATGCTGACACACTTCCTCTTAGAGAGAGGACATTTCGAGAACTCTACGACTGAAGGTTTCTGATAGGAACAAAAGAAATGGTTCTTATTACCAAATGAATCAATTTCTTGGTTGCGATCCGACCACTGTTATTCCTCATCCTCATGGTCTTATATACTAACCATGGTTTCGTTAAACCATACAGGCCAATATAGCATTAACATTCTTCATGAACGTTATTTAATATATATAAATTATACTTAGCCTAGGTCACAAAAGACCATCAATGGCATTTAAAGTTTGGTCCTAATCCATCATCTTTTTGACAGGGAATCAAAATGTCATATCTGTCTTTATTATAGTGATGAATTTGGATAACTTGAAAGCTTGCCATAAGGATATCAGAAAAATGATTCCTAATAGATATAAAATATCGATCTAAGGTTTGTTGGAGCATTCTCTAAAGTATTATCGGCCAATTTCTACCTCGCGTTTAAATGACCGGAGTCCTAATCAGGCGGAGACAACAGTTCTCAACATTTATCATTCATTATAGAATCATATGTGCCAGCATCAAATAAATTTATGCATAAACTTCTTGATAAAGGAAGGTACCCGCTATATCGTCATCATTCTGCATCATCTCCTGGTTGTTCCTCTGGAAGTCTCATGCATTTGTTCCCTTGGCCTCTTTAGGCTTCCTTATAAGTTTTGGGCAGTTGGTTTTGATGTTCCATTCCTCGTTACAATTGTAACATGTCGCGTTCTTCAATTCTTTGCAATCTAAAGTTTTGTGACCCTTGGTCTTGCAAATTCCACACAATTTAGCACTTGGGTCAATCGTACATTTTCCAGAATGTTGTTTTCTGCAGTTACTGCATTTGGGCTTGTTATTGAACTGACTCGAGCTTTTCCTAAGCTCGAAATCTTTCTCGTGCCCAGAGCTTCCCTTCTTCTTCTTGTTAGATTGATGCGAGTTTTCCTCGTCTTCTTTCCTTTTTCCCTCGCTAGAAGTTTTAACAGACTTATTCATGATAGCATCTAAAGTGAGAGATAAGGATAAGTCCACCGCGGACCTATATGTGGTAGGCCTAGATGCTTTAACATTTCCCTTTATCTCTGGTGCTAGGCCTCCAATGAAACGCGCTATGCGTTTAGGTTCAGGGGTGACTAAATAAGGAACTAGGCGGGACATAGTGTTGAAACTTGTCACATATGCCTGACACTCCAAATTCTTCATGACCAGAGTCAAGAAGTCTAATTCTATCCTTTCTACCTCATGCTGAGGGCAATAGTTTTCCTTGACTAATGCAGCAAATTGATCCCAAGATAAGTTGTAGAGTAGGACCTTTCCCGTGGCTTGGAGCAATGATCTCCACCATGCCAACGCTTCTCCTTTGAATGATTGTGAAACAAATTTCACAACATCTTGCTCCGCACAACCACTGATGTCAACAACAGTGTCCATCTCATCGAGCCATGTCATGCAGTCGATGGCCCATTCCTCTCCTGTAAAGTCTCTGGGCTTGCAGGAGACAAAATATTTATATGAACAGGTTTTAACATGTGGCTCTTCGTTAAGCACAACCCGTCTAGACGGAACACTCCTCTGATTTGATGAGTTATGAACATCGTCTTCCTTTGACTCATGTGATTTAGAAGGGGGCTTACTACAAGCCACAGATAGAGTCTTAGAGCGGGTATCATATGATTCATTATACTGTCTGCCAAGAGCTCGAGTAACAGCATCATCTATTAATGCCTGCAGTTCCGCTCCAGTTATATTAATCCTGGTAGTATCATTGTTCACCTTCAAGTGGCTGTTAACTTCATCTGATCCAGCCATGTAGCTTGATTGCTACATAAATATTGACAATGATTTACTCAAAGGTTATAATGAAATTATCATTTTTGATGATTTATTAACCATGGTAATATAAACCATATGGGTTAATTTGTTAATTTTATTAGTATTTTCATTATAATTTATCCTAGTATATAAGACATTAAGGATATTAAAGTGGCACAACGGCCTTGTCACGAGGACAGATTTGAATTTATAAGCCATGATCGTTTGGGATCGAGGTATTTAAGGTTTGAGCATAGTCGGTTACTTTTCTTGACAGAGAGTCGAAGACTACAACTGCCTTTTGTCTTTTAGGACAATAGATATAGCCCGTGGGCATTTCCCTTCTGAGGGATGTTTTTGATATAGTCATCTTTTCAGATGCTATTAGTCAAGATCGTTTGGATCATATCGACTATTATGCTTGGACTTGGTCCAACATTTTTAGGCAGGAGGTCAAAGACCACCACTGTCGTTGTCTTATCGGACAACAAATTTAGCCCGTAGGCACTTCATCACTAATGGATGTTTATAATATGATCATCTTATAGGATGATATAAGCCATGATTTCAGAGAATCGAGGCAATTTATAAGTTAGTAATAGCACAAAAGGTCTAGTCACGTGGACAAGTTTAATTTATAAGCCATGATCATTTGGGATCGAGGCATTTAGGTGTGAATCAAAGTTCATTACTTTTTCTTGACAGGGAGTTGTAGGCAATCACTGTCTTTAGTCTCAGAGGACATTAACTATAGCCCGTAGGCATTTCCCTTCTAAGGGATGTTTATAATATGATCACCTTATAGGATGATATAAGCCATGATTTCTAAATCAATAGGCTAGATAAGAAAATTGGAAGAATCCAATATAAGAATGACTGTAGTGATTTTCTCGAATCACATTTGTCAAGAGTGCTAACACGTTCTTAGGTGTTAACAAGGATTTGAATCTCGTGAATAGGTCTTACCATCTTGGCCATGTCTTAAAATAACACGTGGCTAGGTCTTGTCCTTTTTAGATTTTGCCATTTTATTATAATGGTAGATCTTATAAAAGGAATGTATATTTTTCATTTATTTCATTTTTCATGTTTAGAATGAAAATTTTAAATTTAATCATTCAACTATAAATTTAAAAGTATAGATGTACCCTAGACGGGACTTGAAAAGGAATAATGTTATCCTCGAAGGGACTGAAAGATAAATATGTCCTTATAAGGACTATTAAAGAAACGATATTTAGCAAAAAGGAGTTTTCTTCTTCACTTTACTTTCGAATGTTCTCTCCCTGGATGCTCGTTTCATTCTCGCCGCGGCACGAAGCTCAGCATTTCTAGGCTCCGGATGTGGAGGATTTTTAATACAGCTTCTTTGCTTGGCGACATATCCAATATATAAAAATTGGAAGCAAAATTTACAGATTAGGATTGAGAGTATTCCTATGTTAAGTCTAGTCTCAAAAGGTCAAGGAATGTGCTACTGTGTCACTGAGATTAAACATCAAAGACTAGTGTTTAATTCACTCAATGTTGGCTCTGATACCAACCTGTTCGGATGAGATTCGATCATGTTATTCGAGGAACGATCCTAACGGTGGTCCATTTACTATAAATACCCATCCATCCCCATTGCAAAACCCACTTGAAATCTGAGTTTTTCTCTAAGTGGTTGTGTTTATACACTTCCTACCTGAGATTACTTGGAAATCAATCTTGCGGGGACCCTTTGTAAGTGTTCCTTCGTTCTTTTATTGCTTTTCGAGTCCGAAAGTCGAACTTTGTTTGACTTTCTGCATTGACCAGTTTATGGTCAATGAGAAGTTCGTTTGAACTTCATAACGTGAGCGTGATCACGATGGTTATAGTCCCTAGTGACTATACCTACTGATTACCACGTTATCTAGGCTTAGTGACGAGTCGTAGTTTCGGCCAAAATGTGTATTCTTACGTATTTTGTAACCAAACTACTCTTAGGTATCAAAACCGTTTGTTTTGATACCAAACCTGTTTTCTAAACTTAGTTAAGCATGTTTTAACATGCTTAGCTCATCACTTTTAGTTTAGTGCTTATGTAGGGTCGTAAGGTAATCGATCTAAACAATCGCTTATACTTTCGAACCCGACCCGTTTGGTCGATCATTAGGATCCGACCAAGCACATTAGGTGACCATAGTATATAGGGAATAACCTTCCGAGGTTGTACCTTATGGTCACGGCGTTTAGTTAGTTGTATGATAGGTAGTTTATATGCCTTAGGTAAATGACCAAAATGCCCTTTTGACGCCAAAATTCATTTTAAGCATATGTAACATAACTATTGGTATCTAAACTGATTTGGTAACAATATTAGACATGTTAAGGCATATTTTACTTATCATAGGACTACTTAGGCGTTCCGAACGCGTTTTACGTGATCGACGCGTTAAAGTAGCATAAGCTACCTAAACGGGTTGTAATGGGTCGTCAGCACTTAGGCTAGGTTTCATTTAGTATGTAGGCTTTGTTAAACCATATTACATGAGTCTCCATACTCGTTTGGTTTACGAACCCTCATTCTATCCGATCCTCCGATTTAGGTCTGGTTTATTAACATAATTACCTATATTAGGTGCCGTTTGATATCCGTGATCTCTTTTACTGTTTTCCAAACGTTTTGGGGTGAAACACATGTGCCTACTTGTTACTTTCGTGCTTTCCTGTTTTCACATCATATACTTGCTATGTTCATTAGTACATTTATAGTACATGATTTCATTGTGTTTTATGCTATGTAGGCCCATTGTGTGCGTACTTAGTACATTATTTTACATTACATTCTATGCTATGTATGCCCATTGTGTGCGTACTTAGTACATTATTTTACATTACATTACATTCTATGCTATGTATGCCCATTGTGTGCGTACTTAGTACATTATTTTACATTACATTTTATGCTATGTATGCCCATTGTGTGTGTACTTAGTACATTATTTTACATTACATTCTATGCTATGTATGCCCATTGTGTGCATACTTAGTACATTATTTTATTCATCACATGCTTACATTTTGGTAGGACATTTGGTTTGTTTAAATGAGACAATATACATTCATTAACACCGATCATGCCGCTCGGTAGTAGGTAGTGGTACCATAGGACTTGACAAATCCCATTCCTGTAATCTCGGGTTTGTTTGGATGGAAGGAATGACCGAATCCGAATACATTTTTTGATAACCTTTACTAAAAGGGTTATCCGACTGTCGCAAGGCTTGGATGTATGAATTTTCACAATACCGCACAAATGTTTATATCAGTATAGCATGCATGTATTACACAAAACATAACTTTGATTTAAACCATGTTTTACTTCAATACCTTGTTTTTGTGCATTTTACATATGGTTTAGTTGATATATTTCACTTACCATACATAAACATTTTGACATTTGATTATACATAAACATTTTACTTTGGTGGTTTGGTTTGAGTAAGTGATTTAAGTAACGAGGCGCGTGTAATATGATACAAGCATGGTGGATACGCTGCTGGTACTTCCTATATATAAGTGTTTGTATGGTATTACATATCGTAGCGTTATTTGAATCATTTCAATTTGAGACATATAACATTTTATACAAATAACATACTTTTCGCAAGACATTGTTTTACAAACAACTTATCTTATACAAACTCATTTTACTTGGTTAATCATTTAACCATACATTATTCTCTTATTTATACATATCATCTGAACTTATTGTTTTTCAAACGATTTACAAAACAAATCAATTTACAAGGTTCATGACTGACTTTTGCTAAACAACTCTTTCTAAACTTACAAGTTGTCACACCCCGATTTCCACACGTTTGACCGGTGGGCCCGGTGGGGAGTATCGTGACGTGGTTGGCAACATAATAGTCAAACAACACAATATTTAATATGCACAGCGGAAGCAAAAGATAAATATATTACGATCCGAATATAAAGTAATATCAAGTATTACAACGGAAAGTAAAGGATCCACAGGCGGATCTCAAAACATAAACATTATTCAACAGACTTTAGGCGCCTAGAACTTGCGAGATTCCTTATAAACGCCCTGAGCTTCCAGCCAATTACGTACAGTACCTGTCACTTAACCCCATTCATTGCAAAAACCCACACCTTTGAATCTGAACTTGCTCTCTAAGTTGTTGTGTTTAACACTTCATACCTGAGAGTGTTCGGATTCAAACCTTCCATTCTTGGACCCTTTGTAAGTGTTCCTTCGTTCTTTTATTGTTTTTAGCGTTAAAGTCAAACTTTGTTTGACTTTCTGCATTGACCGGTTTATGGTCAATGCGAAGTTCATTTGAACTTCGCAACGTGAGCGTAATCACGATGGTTATAGTCCCTTGTGACTGTGCCTATTGATTACCGGTAAGCGATCTAATAAATCGCTTATACTTTCGAACCCGACCCATTTGGTAGATCATTAGGATTCGACCAAACACATTAGGTGACCATAGTATATAGGGAATAACCTTCCGAGGTTATACCTTATGGTCACGACGTTTAGTTAGTTGTATGATAGGTAGTTTATATGCCTTAGGTAAATTACCAAAATACCCCTTTGACGCCAAAATTCATTTTAAGCATATGTAACATAACTTTTGGTATCTAAACTGATTTGGCAACAATATTAGACATGTTAAGGCATATATTACTTGTCATAGGACTAGTTAAGCGGTCCGAACGCGTTTCACGCGAACGACGCGTTAAAGTAGCATAAGCTACCTAAACGGGTCGTAATGGGTCGTAAGCACTTAGGTTAGGTTTCATTTAGTATGTAGGCTTTGTTAAACCATACTACATGAGTTTCTATACTCATTTGGTTTACGATCCCTCATTCTATCCAATCCTCCGATATAGGTCCGGTTTATTAACGTAGTTACCTATATTAGGTGCCGTTTGATTCTGTGATCTCTAGCATTGCTTGGTGGTTATCTTAGGACTTCTGAGCAATCTCAAGTGAGTACATAGACCCCTCTTTTTTACTATTTTCCAAACGTTTTGGGGTGGAACACATGTGCCTACTTGTTACTTTCATGCTTTCCTGTTTTCACATCATATACTTGCTATGTTCAGTAGTACATTTATAGTACATGATTTCAATACATTTTATGCTATGTATGTCCATTTAGTGCATACTTAGTACATTACTTTACAATACATTACATGCTATGTATGTCCATTGTGTGCATACTTAGTACATTACTTTACATTACATTTCATGCTATGTATGCCCATTGTGTGCATACTTAGTACATTACTTTACATTACATTTCATGCTATGTATGTCCATTGTGTGCATACTTAGTACATTACTTTACATTACATTTCATGCTATGTATATCCATTGTGTGCATACTTAGTACATTACTTTACATTACATTTCATGCTATGTATGCCCATTGTGTGCATACTTAGTACATTACTTTACATTACATTTCATGCTATGTATATTCTTTAGCATACTTAGTACATTGTTTTACAGTGCATTTCTGTTGCATATGCTCATCCAGCATATGAACACATTATACTACATTTTTAACCGTTGTAACCATTTGACTATGTGAACCGTCGTAACCATGTGATTATATGAACCGTTTGTAACTATTGAACCGTGTGAACCATTTGTATCTGTTGACATGATTTACATTTGACAATAGACATTTGACTATACATAAACATTTCCACGATTGTTAAACATTACATTTGGGTGGTTTGGTTTGAGTAAGTGATTTAAGTAACGAGGCGTGTGTAATATGATACAAGCATGGTGGATATGCTGCTGGTACTTCCTATATATAGGTGTTTGTATGGTATTACATATCGTAGCGTTATTTGAATCATTTTAATTTGAGACATATAACATTTTATACAAATAACATACTTTTCACAAGACATTGTTTTACAAACAACTTATCTTATACAAACTCATCTTACATGGTTATTCATTTAACCTTACATTTATTTATACATATCATCTGATCTTATCGTTTTTCAAATGATTTACAAGACAAAGCAAATTACAAGGTTCATGACTAAACATTTTCTCAAACATAAGTCATGAATTCTATTTTCACAAAACCTATGTATCTCACAGGCATTTTTATGCTGACGTACCTATTTTCACATATGTTTTTAGGAGATGATGCATAGGACTTATCAAGACATACTTAGGCGGACATGTGCCTTAGTGACTTAAAACAAGACAAGAACTAGTTAATTTATGTTATGTACTCCTTGTTTCTTGTTTAAAACAATGTAAACTCTCATGTTTGATTAATAAAACAAAACTTCAATTGCCATGGATTTGAAACAAATAAATTCTGTTACAACACTCCCCAATGTTTCCGCCACGTTTCGTTGTCTCACGTGATCTGTCACACCCCGATTTCCACACGTTTGTCCGGTGGGCCCGGTGGGGAGTATCGTGACGTGGTTGGCAACATAATAGTCAAACAACACAATATTTCATATGCACAGCGGAAGCAAAGGATAAATATATTACGATACGAATATAAAGTAATATCAAGTATTACAACGGAAAGTAAAGGATCCACAGGCAGATCTCAAAACATAAACATTATTCAACAGACTTTAGGCGCCTAGAACTTGCGAGATTCCTTATAAACGCCCTGAGCTTCTAGCCAATTACGTACAGTACCTGTCACTTAACCCTTTTGGAAAATACGTCAGTTTTCACTGGTAAATACACTCAACCGACTCATTTTGAAAAGGTTTAATAAAATTGATTTGAATGCACGTGGCACAAACTCTTTATAACTTGGGACAATCATTTGTATATAATCTTGTATACAGTTTTACTTTTTTGTCGTTCGTCAGGGCCGGTTTGAAGGGCCGGACTAGATTAACTGACACGCCACAGGTATAATGCCCACAGGCTATCATCCTCTAAGTGGATTACCAGTTCCGGTATAATGCCCACAAGGATGATACCTCTGAGTAGATTACCAGTTTTTACATAATGCATCTGTCAGGTGTACGCCTACACCCCGTGCTTAGGTCGTGGCCATTTCGTAAAATGATGCCAAGGATATCCGGGACATGGTCATTTAACCCCCAAAGGCCATACACCAAATAATACATATTAAACGGGTCATGCAAATACATTAATCACAATCCGATTTAAATGACTAGACATACCCGACCAAGCGGCACTTTTATAGTACCGTATCCCAAGCCCGTATAGGGAAAATAAGTTAAGAGTATTTACCTGAGCTAGCTCCTGTCTTAAATAGCAAGAATTTAATAACTCAGCCGTATTCACTTAAGTAAGCGTAGGTACCATTTACCGGAAGGCTCTAGTCTGGAATGATGGTATAAATAACCAATTAGAATGCTAACGGGTCTTTAATTAAGCCTAAGCTTAGACCGGTTAGTCTTACAGAAAGTTACGGTTCAAACGCATGATTAAGCGAAGACCGGAATAGAATGTGTTTTAGACCCAACAAGTTTGAAGACTTGTATAATAGGGGTAATCTAAACACCTTCTGGATTTTGAGATAAAACCGATAAGGTTTGACCCGTTTCGGCTAATTTATGCAACTAGTTACATAAACCGAACCGAACGCGCAAGAGGCGTAACGGGTAACCAAATGAATCGTGTACAGGTTTCCTAAGTTAATATGCCTTAAATACATTGTGATATCAGTAGGATATCTTCCATTATGCCCAAAACGAGTTTAAACTCAAAATAAGCCCCGTAGGGGAATTTTGGTCATTTTAAAGATTATAAAATAGATTTAATGAACTTCTGAGGTTCGGGTCTGGATACATCGGTAAAATAACTTATTTTATTAGGTCATGTCAGTTGGTAATAGGTCTTATATGACAAAATGGTTTTAAACCCCAAACTATGCGTTTAATACTCTTTAAAAGCCATTTTAAGCGATTTCCGGGTTATACAGGAAATTTGAGTTTTCTGATCAGGTTATAAAGTTCAAAATACTTTATTTATCATATAAAATCAGTAGCAATTGGATTGGTGTCAAAATACTTTGTAAAACTCATTTTATGACCAAAAAGGGTATAATCGGTATTTACCGAATCAACGCCATAACCTTAGGTTATGAGCAGATTAAAAATCTTTAAAATTCTCAAAATATTATATTACATCAGTGGGTAAAAGGTTTGGTGTCAAAAATTGGGTTTAGATAGGCTTTATGCTAATTGCGCCGTTTAATTACTAAAAGGCGTTATAATTACGCTAATGAGCATAACTCCGAATCTAAACCTCCAACTGATGTGAAATTTTAGGGACATGTTAATAATTCAGTAGCAAAGATTTATGTCCTTTCACATTTCTAAAATTCTCGTTTTATGGACAAAAGGGCATATTGGTCAACATTTAAGCAATTAACGGAAACATGTAAACGAATCGGATAATCAATGAACTAACCACATAGGGTTATGCTAACATGTAGCCTGGTCCTAAGGAAGCTCTAAGGCATTTCCAAATCATACTAAATCAGGTCAGAACTGAAGTCAAAGCAAAAGTCAAAGTTTTGCGACTTTCGGTTCCGGACCGGGTCTAAACAGAAAATTGTCGGGTCGAACATGTTTAGACATGTTCTTACATTTATTACTAAGTTATATGAATGATAAATAGGTTGCATGCCTTCTACATTGTTAATTAGGCATTAATTCGCAAATTAAGGTTCTGTTGACTTTTTCTAATCAACTTTGACCCGACATTTATCTAGTTAGAGTGGGAATCAGAGGGAGTCCTTTTAAGGGTTTAATGCCCACATAATTACCAACTTATAACTACTTTCAATTCGACTAATCACTGGATCAACAATGATTAATCGCTAAGTCAACCGTTAATTACGACGGTTTGACTTTTAAGCTAAAACTAAGTAAAAACTCAACTAAGAAAGGTTAAGCATACTTACTGAAGTCCTATGCACGATTAGGAAGGCTTAGGGTCTGCTCTTAAGCTCCAGAAAGCTCCTCAATTGCAGATGGAAGGTGTGATCAATTGTTGCAACTTAAGGGCCTTTATATAGTGTTTAAAACACCTTAGATCATTGACAAATCATGCTATCAATGGCCATGGATCATCAACAGATGTCCCTAAGTGCCTAGGAACATGTAGGGGGCGCCCATGAAGTGAAAATATCTGATCTAAGTAGTTTCCAAGGCTGAACAGCCAACAAAAATGATTTTCTGCATCTGGGGGCCTGACGCGGCCCGTGTAAGGATTGCCAAGAACTTACGCGGCCCGCCTGGAGTCTATCTTCAGGTTTTAAAACTTTTTCAGTTTGCATCCTTGGCTCTTGGCTCTTCGAAAGGTCAACCAAACTTTGTTTCTTGCATTTTGAGCCCCTCAACTTGACTTATAAGGCTTCAAGTCTTATACCCACTTTGTTAAGCCCTTGGTTAACTTGGTTATCACCCGAAAAGCCATAACTTTCAACGTTTACGCTTTAACCCCTCGCATACGAATTTGATCATAACATTCTCATACGATAACGAAACTTGATGAAGTTTTTATCATGTATTCTAGTGAGCATATTTAATCGTTACAAAGCTTCGGGTTTGCTAAAAGGTCACTCAGAGGTATACTTTAAACATGTTGACACATTTAACCCCTGTAGTTTGTAATTTCTCACTTTCTTTCATATTTAGCCTCGTATGATCCATGATTTATTCGTTTGAAGGTTTAAACATTATGTAAGGTTATTGTAAAGTATATTTATCCATTGTTGACAATTTGAACCCTTATATTCACATACTTTCCATGTTTGTCAACTTTAGTCCTTCTAGAGTATTCTTTCACTCGTTCAAGCTTATGACACGTGTCAATACGTTATAGGACGTGAATTTTCGAGGTGTTACATCCTCACCCCCTTAAAAGAAATCTCGACCTCAAGATTTGTTAAAGTAAAGGAAGTATTTTCTGCCTTATATTGGGCTTAATCTTCCCCAGTACCTTTTGAGCCTCTATGGCACTCCAATTGACCTTTATAATAGGTACATGTATCTTTTTGGAGCTTCTAATCCTGTCGATCCTTAATCGACACAGGTTGCTCATCACTACATAAATCCGCATATCATTATGTGATAGTACTTCTTGACTTATTGGCGAAACACATCGTTCGGTCACTAGTGTGCAATGTATCGCGAGCTCCGCCAAGTTCCCTAAATAGGTTTTAGCTTAAAAGCTACTTGATCTTGATACATTCGATTTCCTTCGAACGATTCTATATATTCAGAGCTTAACTAGCCTGATAATTTAATAAATTTAGCACACCCTTCCTGGGTGATATCCTTTGTTGAACCTTATTCCTTAACAAGAATTTAGGAGGTTTGCTACTTTCATTAATCCTTGATTTTTCTGCCGAATACTGGCATCTTACAGATGATTATGAATTGCGTGATCTTATTGGTCGTTTCTAATGCAACTTTCAGATCCTGATGATTGGACTTACCAATCTATTGTCCTATCAATGGACGTTTAACATTTCATCTATACAAGGTCTTCAAAGGAGCAGCCTTGATGCTTATATATCAACTATTATAGAAAGTTTATCTTAAGGTGAGATGGTCATCCCAACCGTTGCTTAAAACTTATTATTAAGGAATAACTAATCCTTATAGCTAGTTGAATAACTCGACGATCCTGGGTAGTTGATGGCGATTCTTAATCGTTGTTAAAATAGGGTTGCGGTAATGAGTGCATAAGCAAAATGAACCGTCTTTCTTATCTAACAATATCAAACTCTCAGAATATCGAGTTAGGCTATATGAACCCTCTATTTTAAAGCTTAGTTAATCAGGGTTTCGATTCTTCCAATGATGGTACTAGCCGTCTTGGAGATTTCATAATAATACAGCCTTAAATGGGATATAAATCTTAATTCTACCTGCCTTTCAGGGGTAAACAGGGTAATCTTAGGAGAAGATAATCAAGATACAAGGAGGTTACAGATATTTCCATTTCTCAGGCTCCAGTTCACCCATCATTGCTTGTGTCAAATAAGTGACACCTTTATGTTACTAGTCCACGAATTTCTTAATCGGAAACATATACTTGGACAATTCCATTCTGGATATCTCCTTTGAATACCATTAGTTGACTTTAGTACCATTAGCTCTGATACCAACCTATCACACCCCGATATTTCAACGTTTGACCGGTGGGTCCGGTAGGGGAGTATCGTGACATAGTTGGTAACATCATAGTCAAACAACACAATATATAAATGCACAGCGGAAGCAAAATATAAATATATTAAAATCCGAATATAAAGTAATATCCAGTATTACAACGGAAAGTAAAGGATCCCCAGGCGGATCGAAAATAAAATGAGACGTTGTTCAACAGACTTTAGGCATCTAGAACTTGTAAGATTTCCTATTGACGCCCTGAGCTCCCAGCCAATTACGCATAGTACCTGCCACTTAACCTTTTGGAAAATACGTCAGTTTACACTGGTAAATACAATTTAACTGACTCATTTTGAACAGAGTTTGAAAATTGATTTGAATGCACAGGGCACAAACATTTTGACACTTTGATTAAAATGCACAAGGCAAAATTAATCTTTTATAACTTGGGACAATTTTATTAATAAAGATCTTGTATCCGATTTACATGGTTGTCCAACATTTAGGGCCGGTGATTATACAATACAAGCCGGTCAAGATTAATCTACACACCATAAATATAACTCACAAGAAGACACCTTACGAGTGAGTATATCTTTTACATACGCAACAGGAGGTGTTATGCCTACACCTTGTGCTTAAGTTATGGCCATTCACTTTTTAAATGAGCCAAGGATATCCAGGAAACGGTCATTAACCCCTAATGTTATTTGTTATCAATCAATACAGATTAAAACGGGATTATGCAATTTAATCATCTCTGATTAAAAGGTTTCTACACCCGACCAAGCGGTATTTTTATAATACCGTATCCCAAGCCCGTATAAGGGAAAATAAGTTAAGAGTATTTACCTGAGCTAGCTCCTGTCTTAAATAGCAAGAATTTAATAACTCAGTCGTATTCACTTAAGTAAGCGTAGGTACAATTTACCGGAAGGCTCTAGTCTGGAATGATGGTATAAATAACCAATTAGAATACTAACGGGTCTTTAATTAAGCCTAAACTTAGACCGGTTAGTTTTAGGGAAATATACGGTTCCAACGCATGATTAAGAGAAGACCGGAATAGAATGTGTTTTAGACCCGACAAGTTTGAAGACTTGTATAATATGGGTAATCTAAACACCTTCTGGATTTTGAGATAAAAATGATAAGGTTTGACCCGTTTCGGCTAACTTATGCAAACAAGTTACATAAACCGAATCGAACGCGTAAGAAGCGTAACGGGTAACCATATGGGTCCTATACAGGTTTCCTAAGTTAATATTCCTTAAACATGTTGTGATATCAGTAGGATATCTTCCATTATGCCCAAAACGAGTTTAATCTCAAAATAAGCCCCGTAGGGGTAATTTGGTCATTTTAAAGATTATAAAATAGATTTAACGAACTTCTGAGGTTCGGGTCTGAATACATCAGTAAAATGACTTATTTGAACAGGGTATATCAATTGGTAATAAGTCTTATGTGACAAAATTGTTTTACACCCAAACTATGCGTTTAATACGCGTAAAAAGCTATTTTAAGCGATTTCCGGGTTATACAGGAAATCTGAGTTTTCTGATCAGGTTATAAAGTTCAAAATACTTTATTTATTATATAAAATCAGTAGCAATTGGATTGGTGTCAAAATACTATGTAAAACTCATTTTATGACCGATAAGGGTATATTCGGTATTTACCGAATGAATGCCATAACCTTAGGTTATGAGCAGGTAAAAAATAATTAAAAATCTTTAAAAATCCCAAAATATTATATTACATCTGTGGGTAAAAGTTTTGGTGTCAAAAATTGGGTTTAGATAGGCTTTATGATAATTGCGCCTTTTAATTACTAAAAGGCGTTATAATTACGCTAATGAGCATAACTCCTAGTCTAGACCTCCAACTGATGTAAAATTTTAGGAACATGTTTATAAATCAGTAACAAGGGTTATTGTCTTTTCACATATCCAAAATTCTTGTTTTATGGTCAAAAGGGCATATTGGTCAACATTTAAGCAATTAACGGAAACATGTAAACGAATCGGATAATCAATGAACTAACCACAGAGGGTTATGCTAACATGTAGCCTGGTCCTAAGGAAGCTCTAAGGCATTTCTAAATCACACTAAATCGGGTTAGAACTGAAGTCAAAGCAAAAGTCAAAGTTTTGCGACTTTCGGTTCCGAACCGGGTCTAAACAGAAAATTGTCGGGTCGAACATGTTTAGACATGTTCTTACATTTATTATTAAGTTATATGAATGATAAAATAGGTTGCATGCCTTCTACATTGTTAATTAGGCGTTAATTCGCAAATTAAGGTTCTGTTGACTTTTTCTAATCAACTTTGACCCGACATTTGATCTAGTTAGAGTGGGAATCAGAGGGTGCCCTTTTAAGGGTTTATTGCCCTCATAATTACCAACTTATAACTACTTTCAATTCGACTAATCACTGGACCATTAGTGATTAATCGTGAAGTCAACCGTTAATTACGACGGTTTGACTTTTAAGCTAAAACTAAGCAAAAACTCAACTAAGAAAGGTTAAGCATACTTACTGAAGTCCTATGCACGATTAGGAAGGACTTGGGTCTGCTCTTAAGCTCCCAAAAGCTCCAGAAATGCAGAAGGAATGAGTGAACACAATGTTGCAACACAAGGCCCTTTTATAGTGTTTCAATCTCATTAGATTGTTGACAGCTAAGGCTACAACTGATCATGGATCACCCACAAGTGTCCCTAAGTGCCTAGAAATGTTTAGGGGTCGCCCATGGATGAGAAAATATCTTCTTAAGTCGGTTCCAAGGCTAAACAGCCACTTTTCACGATTTTCTGCATCTGGGGGCCTGACGCGGCCCGTGTAAGGATTGCCAAGACCTTACGCGGCCCGCCTGGAGCCTAACTTCAGCTTTTAAAACTTTTTCAGTTTGCACCCTTGGCTCTTCGAAAGGTCAAGCAAACTTTGTTTCTTGCATTTTGAGCCCCTCTTATTGACTTATAAGGGCTTCAAGTCTTATACCCACTTTGTTAAGCCCTTGGTTAACTTGGTTATCACCCGAAAAGTCACAATTTTCAACGTTGACGCTTTAACCCTTTGATCATAACTTTCTCATACGTTTACGAAACTTTATGAAATTTTTATCGTGCATTCCAGTGAGCATAATTAATCGTTACAAAGCTTCGGGTTTGCTAAAAGGTCACTCAGAGGTATAATTTAGATATGTTGACACATTTAACCCCTGTAGTTTGTAATTTCTCACTTTCTTTCACAATTAGTTTCGTATGATCCATGATTTATTCGTTTAAGGGTATAAACACTATGTAGGGTTATTGTAAAGTATATTTATCCATTGTTGACATTTTGAAACCTTATATTCACATACTTTCCATGTTTCTCAACTTTAGTCCCTCTAGAGTATTCTTTCACACGTTCAAGCTTATGACACGTGTCAATACATTATAGGACGTGAATTTTCGAGGTGTTACATCCTCACCCCCTTAAAAGAAATCTCAACCTCGAGATTTGCTTAAAGTAAAGGAAGTACTTTCTGTCGTATTATGGATTTAACTTCCATAGTACATTTGGGCCTCCAAGGGTATTCCAGTTGACCTATACAATAGGTGCATACTTTCTTTTGGAGCTCCTTAACCTGTCGATTCTCAATCGACATAGGTTGCTCTTACTATCATAGATCTGCATATCATTATGTGATAGTGCTTTTCGACTTATTAGTGACACGTCGCTAAATCATTAGTGTGGGTCACATTGCGCGTTCCACCAAGCTCCTAAATTAGGTCTTAGTTCGTAAGCTATTTAGTCTTGATACATTCGAATCCTTCGAATGACTTTATATATTCTAAGCTTAACTAACCTGAAAATTACAACTCGGCACACCCTTCTAGGGTGTTATCTTTTGTTGAACCTTATCTTTTAACCAGAACTTAGGAGGGTTGCTATTTTCATAAATCCTTGATTTCCTGCCGCATACGGGCAACTTACAATCGATTATGGATTTGTATGATCTTATTTGTTGTTTCCTAGGCAACTTTCAGATCCCGATAATTAGACTTACCAATTCTCTATCTAACAATGGATGTTTAACATTCCATCTATACAAGGTCTCCAAAGGAGCAGCCTTAGTACTTACATATCAATTATTATAGAAAAGCTTATCTTGAGGTAGGATGGTTATCCCAACCATTGCTTAAAACTAATCTTAAGGAATAGCTAATCCTCACAGCTAGTCGAACAGATCGACGATCCTGGGCAGCTAATGGCGATTCTTAATTATTGCCGAAATAGGGTTGCGGTAATCAATGCACAAGCAAATGAACCGTCTTCCTTATTTAACAATATCAAACTCTCAGAATATTGGGTTAGGCTATATGAATCCTCTATTTTAAACTTACTTAATCAGGGTTTCGATTCCTCCATTGATGGTACTAGCTGTTTTGGAGATTTCATAATAATACAGTCCTAAATGGGATATAAATCTTAACTCTACTTGCCTCTCAGGAGGTAAGCAGGGTAATCTTAGGGGAGATAATCAAGATACAAGGAGGCTACAGAGATTTCCAAATCTTAGGTTCCGTTCATCCATCATTGCTTGTGTCAAATAAGTGACACCTGTATGTTACAATTCCACGAATTTCCTTAACCGGAAACATTTACTTGGACAATTCCATCCTGGATATCTTCTTTGAATACCATTAGTTGACTTTAGTACCATATGACCATCGGGGTATCTTTGTGGTTCCATGCATTAAACCTCCATACTGATCAGGCATGGAAGCAATCTATGGGACATATTAAGATACACAAATCCTCACACGGTGCTTTTATCGTACCATCTGGTATTCACAATCGATAGAGATTAAAGAGATATCTATTTCATATGATGATGTACTTTATCTGGAGAGAGGGTACATTAGGACTTTATGATTTAAGATTTCTGACATGAATAGAAGAAATAGTTCCTGTGAATTTTCTACCTGTAAGTTTTACCTTACACTTAATATATATAGGGTTCTTATGGAAGACTTTGAGAGTTTGTTATACTCGATTTTGGTTCCTAACACCAATAAAACAATTTCTTAGTTGCAATCCAATAACTGCTATTCTTTATCCTGATGGCCTTAACATATACTAACAATGGCATCAATCGACCATACAGTCTAATATAGTACTAACATTCTTAATGAATGTTATTTAATATATAACAATTATACTTAGCCTAGGCCACAAAAGACCATCAATGGCATTTGAGGTTTTGACCTAATCCATCATCTTCTTGACAGGGGATCAAAATGTCACATCTGTCTTTATTATATTGATGAATTTGGATAACTTGAAAGCTTGCCATAAGGATATCAGAAAAGAGTGATTCCTAATAGATATAAAACATCGATCTAAGGTTTTTTGGAGCATTCTCTAAAGTATCATCGACCAATTTCTATCTCGTGTTTAAATGACCGGAGTCCCAATCAGGCGGAGACAACAGTTCTCAACATTTATTGTTCGTTATAGAATCATATGTGCCAGCATCAATTAAATTTGTGCATAAACTACTTGATAAGGAAAAGTACCTGCTATATAGTTATCATTCTGCACCATCTCCTGGGCGTTCATCCGGAAGACTCATGCGTTTGTTTTCCTGGCCTCATCAGGCTTCTTTATAAGCTTTGGGTAGTTGGTTTTGATGTGACCTTCCTCGTTACAATTGTAACATGTGGCGTTCTTTAACTCTTTGCAATCTAAGGTTTTGTGACCCTTGGTCTTGCAAATTCCACACAATTTAGCACTTGGGTCAATCGTACATTTTCCAGAATGTTGTTTTCTGCAGTTACTGCATTTGGGCTTGTTATTGAACTGACTCAAGCTTTTCCTAAACTCAAAATCTTTCTCGTGCCCAGAGCTTCCCTTCTTCTTCTTGTTAGATTGATGCGAGTTTTCCTCGTCTTCTTTCCTTTTTCCCTCGCTAGAAGTTTTAACAGACTTATTCATGATAGCATCTAAAGTGAGAGATAAGGATAAGTCCACCGCGGACCTATATGTGGTAGGCCTAGATGCTTTAACATTTCCCTTTATCTCTGGTGCTAGGCCTCCAATGAAACGCGCTATGCGTTTAGGTTCAGGGGTGACTAAATAAGGAACTAGGCGGGACATAGTGTTGAAACTTGTCACATATGCCTGACAATCCAAATTCTTCATGACCAGAGTCAAGAAGTCTAATTCTATCCTTTCTACCTCATGCTGAGGGCAATAGTTTTCCTTGACTAATGCAGCAAATTGATCCCAAGATAAGTTGTAGAGTAGGACCTTTCCCGTGGCTTGGAGCAATGATCTCCACCATGCCAACGCTTCTCCTTTGAATGATTGTGAAACAAATGAGTTCTGACCTGATTTAGTATGATTTGGAAATGCCTTAGAGCTTCCTTAGGACCAGGCTACATGTTAGCATAACCCTCTGTGGTTAGTTCATTGATTATCCGATTCGTTTACATGTTTCCGTTAATTGCTTAAATGTTGACCAATATGCCCTTTTGACCATAAAACAATAATTTTGGATATGTGAAAATACAATAACCCTTGTTACTGATTTATAAACATGTCCCTAAAATTTTACATCAGTTGGAGGTATAGACTAGGAGTTATGCTCATTAGCGTAATTATAACGCCTTTTAGTAATTAAAAGGCGCAATTAGCATAAAGCCTATCTAAACCCAATTTTTGACACCAAACCTTTTACCCACTGATGTAATATAATATTTTGGGATTTTTAAAGATTTTTAATTATTTTTTTACCTGCTCATAACCTAAGGTTATGGCATTCATTCGGTAAATACCGAATATACCCTTATCGGTCATAAAATGAGTTTTACATAGTATTTTGACACCAATACAATTGCTACTGATTTTATATAATAAATAAAGTATTTTGAACTTTATAACCTGATCAGAAAACTCAGATTTCCTGTATAACCCGGAAATCGCTTAAAATAGCTTTTTACGCGTATTAAACGCATAGTTTGGGTGTAAAACCATTTTGTCACATAAGACTTATTTCCAATTGATATACCCTGTTAAAATAAGTCATTTTACTGATGTATTCAGACCTGAACCTCAGAAGTTCGTTAAATCTATTTTATAATCTTTAAAATGACCAAATTACCCCTACGGGGCTTATTTTGAGATTAAACTCGTTTTGATACCTTCCGACGAATAAATCATGGATCATACGAAGCTAAATATGAAAGAAAGTGAGAGATTACAAACTACAGGGGTTAAATGTGTCAACATGTTTAAGTTATACCTCTGAGTGACCTTTTGACAAACCCGAAGCTTTGTAACGGTTAATTATGCTCACTAGAATGCACGATATAAATTTCATAAAATTTAGTTATCGTATGAGAAAGTTATGATCAAATTCGTATACAAGGGGTTAAAAGCGTCTACGTTGAAAGTTATGACTTTTCGGGTTAACCAGAAATGTCCAGGGACTTGGCAAAGTGGGTACAAGTCTTAAAGCCCTTGTAGGTAAATAAGAAGGGGTCAAATTGCAAGAAATAAGCTTAGTTGACCTTTCGAAGAGCCAAGGGACAAGATGCAAAAACTTGAAAATGTTTAATTCTGATTTCAAGGCCCAAGCGGGCCGCGTAAGAGATGTTAACATCTTACGCGGGCCGCGTCAGACGCCCAGTATCAGAAAAACAAGACAGCAGCCTGTAAACGCGCATAACCGACCCAAAACAGATATTTTCTCATCATGGGCGGCCCCTAAGTGCCTCCTAGAACCTTAGGGACATGTGTTGATGATCAGGAACCATTGATAGTGTTGTGTGTCAACCATCCAAGGTGATTAAATCACTATAAAAGGGCCTTGTGTTGCAACATTGTAACCACACCTTCCATCTGCACTTTGGAGCATTTCTGGAGCTAAAGTCTTCTCTCTAAGCTTCACAAATCGTGCATAGGACTTCAGTAAGTTTGCTTATCCTTTCTTAGTTAAGTTTTTGCTTAGTTTAAGCTTAAAAGTCAAACCATCGTAATTAACGGTTGACTTAGCGATTAATCACTAATGGTCCAGTGATTAGTCAAATTGAAAGTAGTTATAAGTTGGTAATTATGTGGGTAATAAACCCTTAAAAGGGTTCCCCCTGATTCCCAATCTAACTAGGTCAAATGTCGGGTCAAACTTGTTATTAAAAAGTCAACAGGAATGCTTACTTTACAATTTATGCATAATTAGCAATGTAGAACCCATATAACCTGTTTGATCATCAATATAACTTGGTAATGAATGTAAGAACATGTCTAAACATGTTCAACCCGACAATTTTCAGTAGAGACCCGGTTCGGAACCGAAAGTCGCATAGTTTGACTTTTGCTTTGACTTTCAGTTCTGACCCGTTATGGTATGTTTTAGAAATGCCTTAGAGCTTTATTTGGACCAGGTTACATGCTAGTATAACCCTCTGTGATTATACACCTCGGATCATTAGTTATCCAATTAATATGCATGATTCCGCTAATTGCTCATATGTTGACCATTATGCCCTTTTCACCTTAAAACGTGATTTTTTGAAATGTAAAAGAGTAGAAACCTTAGTTACTAATATATAAACTTTCACCCAAAATTTGACATCAGTTTGAGGTGTAGATTGAGAGTTATGCTCATTAGCGTAATTAGAAGCTTCATTAGCGATTAAACGACATAATTAGCGTATAGCCTATTTAAACCTACTTTTTGGTATCAAACTTATTACCCACTGATGTAATATATTATTTTGGGATTTTTAATTAATTTTAGGCTGAGCATAACTTATAGTCGTAGGCTTAATCCTGTAATTGTCGGTTTTGCCCTTACGGGTTATAAAATGAGTTTTACATATCCAATCGACTCCAAACCTTTTGCTACTGATTATATATGATAAATAAATTATTTTAAACTCCTGGAATAATAAAAATATCAGATCTCTATATAGAACCCGGAAACGGCTTCT
>JARYGA010050696.1:0-43325 GCA_030545235.1 Helianthus tuberosus | reverse complement strand
ATCGTGCTTTGAGTTATTCGGGTCGGGTTATACGGGCTCTTTGTTATAGGAATCGTATCGGTTGATCGACCTAAGTAAGGTTTGGGTTTATCCGTATTCGAATTTCTAAGCACAAGTTGTAATGTGTACTTATGAATTAAACGTAACATGATATTTATTAGATACTGTCGAATCCTCAAATCCCTGGATGACGTTCAAAGGGTCTTCACTGACGTCGTGATATTCCAGCCCTGCTTGCTACAAAAAAGGAAACCGTTAGCCTCGCCACGGAGGGCCCCGGGGGGGGGATCCGTGACCAAGCTCCGGCGTGAGAATAAGTAAACTTGCCGGAGAGTAAGAGAGTAACTTATTCCGATGAGTGTGATCACCGAAACAATCTCTATGGTGTGAATCTAATATAAATACGTGTGTGTATTTAATGTAACGGAATTATGGTCGGAATAAATGCGAGAGCATTAAGTGAGATACCTTGGACTTGTGTCACACCCCGACTTTCCACGTATCACTGGTGGGCCCGGTGGGGAGTATCGTGACGTGGTTGGCAACATAATAGTCAAACAACACAATATTTAAATGCACAGCGGAAGCAAAAGAAAGATATATTTCAACTTTAATAAATTGTAATATCAAGTATCACAACAGTCGAAAGTTTATCCACAGATGGATCAAAAATGGAAACAGTAGTTCAACAGACTTTAGGCATCTTAAGCTTGCGAGACTCTTTATTGATGCTAGGAGTAGCCAGCCTAGTTCGCGTAGTACCTGCACTTAACCTTTTTTGGGAAAATACGTCAGTTTACACTGGTAAATACAATCAACTGAATCATTTTAAAAATGATTAAAAATTGATTTGGATGCACGTGGCATAAATATTTTTATAACTTGGGATAATTATTTAAATATATAAACTTGTAAAAGGATTACATGTTCCTTATGCGTTCAGTAGCCCGGTTCGTGCCGGGTTAAAGATCAATAGACACACCACATTATTTATTTATGCACTGACGGGTGTACGCCTACACCCCGCGCTTAGGTCGTGGCCATTTCGTAAAATGATGCCAAGGATATCCGGGACAGGGTCATTAACCTCCCAAAGGCGTTAAGCAAACAAAACATATTTAAACGGGTCATCTCGATAATACTTAATCACCAATCGATTAAGGTCGAATGCCCGACCAAGCGGTATTTTATATACTGTACCCCAAGCCCGTATAAGGGAAAATAAGTTAAAAGTATTTACCTTTGCAAGTATAATTCACAATTAGAAAATGCGGGTAGCTTTTACCGGGTCTCCTATTCTGGAACAAAGGTTTATAATAACCTATTAGAATCCTAACGGCCTTTAGTTAAGCTTAAGCTTAGACCGGTTAGTTTTAAAGATAGATACGGTTTAAACGCACGATTAAGCGAAGACCGGAATAGAATATGATTTAGACCTGACAAGCTTGAAGACTTGTTTAATATGGGTAATCTAAACACATTCTGGATTTTGAGATAAAACCGATAAGGTTTGACCCGTTTCGGCTAATTTATGCAAACTAGTTACATAAACCGAACCGAACGCGCAGGAGGCGTAACGGGTGACCATGAGAGTCATTTACAGGTTTCCTAAGTTAATATGCCTCAAATATGTTGTGACATCAGTAAGATATCTTTTATTATGCCCGAAACGAATTTAAACACAAACTATGCCCCGTAGGGGCATTTTGGTCATTTTCAAGGTTATAAAAGAGTTTAAGTATTTTCCTGGGTTACAGGTCTGATATCATTAGCAAAAATACTTAATTTACTAAGTTATAACAGTAGGGTAAAGCCTATATGTGAAACTTATCAATTATAACCAAATTATGCACCGTAGGGGCATTTTGGTAATTTCACATAAGCTTAAAAAAACTCAAAACTGAAGTCTGAGTTAAAAAACTTTTGCTTACTGTTAAAATATTATAATTTACCTAAAATATCAGTAGGTATCAACCCTTGTATGTTTAAAATAGTTTTAGTACATACTATGCGTTAAAAACGCTTAAAAAGGCGATTAGAAGCCGTTTCCGGGTTCTATATAGAAAGCTGATATTTTTATTGTCCCAGAAGGTTTAAAATAATTTATTTATCCTATAAATTCAGTAGCAAAAGGTTTGGGGTCAAAAATATATGTAAAACTCATTTTATAGCCCAAAAGGGCAAAACCGACAATTACCGAATTAAGCTTATAACTCTAAGTTATGCTCAGCCTAAAATTAATTAAAAATCTTCAAAAATCCCAAAATAATTTATTACATCAGTGGGTAAAGAGTTTGATATCAAAAAGTGGGTTTAAATAGGCTATATGCTAATTATGCCGTTTAATCGCTAAAGAAGCTTTCTATTTACGCTAATGAGCATAACTCTCAATCTACACCTCAAACTGATGTCAAATTTTGGTTGCAAGTTTATAATTCAGTAACTAAGGTTTCTACTCTTTTACATTTCTAAAAATCACGTTTTATGGTGAAAAGGGCATAATGGTCAACATATAGGCAATTAACGGAATCATGCATATTAATTGGATAACTAATGAATTATGGCGTATAATCACAGAGGGTTATACTAGCATGTATCCTAGTCCAATTAAAGCTCTAAGGAATTTCTAAAACATGCTTAAACGGGTCAGAACTGAAAGTCAAAGCAAAAGTCAAATTATGCGACTTTCGGTTCCGAACCGGGTCTAAACAGAAAATTGTCGGGTTGAACATGTTTAGACATGTTCTTACATTAATTACCAAGTTATATTAATGATCAAACAGATTGTACGGGTTCTACATTGCTAATTATGCATAAATTGGAAATTAAGCATTCTGTTGACTTTTTAATAACAAGTTTGACCCGACATTTGACCTAGTTAGAGTGGGAATCAGAGGGTGCCCTTTTAAGGGTTTATTGCCCACATAATTACCAACTTATAACTACTTTCAATTCGACTAATCACTGGACCATCAATGATTAATCGCTAAGTCAAACGGTAATTACGACGGTTTGACTTTTAAGCTAAAACTAAGCAAAAACTTAACTAAGAAAGGTTAAGCATACTTACTGAAGTCCTATGCACGATTAGGAAAGACTTGGGTCTGCTCTTAAGCTCCAGGAAGCTCCAGAAATGCAGAAGAAAGGTGTGATCAATTGTTTGCAACAAGAGGGCCTTTTATAGTGCTTTTGATCTCATAGATCATTGACACACAAGCCTAGCAATGATCCCAGATGATTTACAAGTGCTCCTAGGGTCTACAAACATGTAGGGGTCGTCCAAAGAAGTGGAAAAACGTCTTTAAGTCGGTTACAATGCATCTAGGAGACATCAGCCAAAGTTTTCGGAGTCAGAAGACCCCTCGCGGCACGCGTAGGTCTCCATAGGGAGCCTCGCGTCACGCGACGCCCCATCTGAATCAAATCAAATTTTTGATTTTTTGTGTTTAGGTCCTTGGTCCATAAAAAGATTGCTTTGACTTTATTTCTTGCATTATGAGCCCTCCAAATTGCCTTATAAGGGCTTCAAGACTTATACCCACTTTGTTAAGTCCTTGATTAACTTTGTTATCACTCGAAAAGTCATAAACTTCATCGTTGACGCTTTTAACCCCTCACATACGAATTTGATCATAACTTTCTCATACTATAACGAAACTTTATAAAATTTTTATCATGTATTCTAGTGAGCATAATTTACCGTTACAAAGCTTCGGGTTTGCTAAAAGGTCACTCAGAGGTATACTTTAAACATGTTGACACATTTAACCCCTGTAGTTTGTAATCTCTCACTTTCTTTCATATTTAGCTTCGTATGATCCATGATTTATTCGTTTGAAAGTATAAACATTGTGTAGGGTTATTGTAAAGTATCTTTATCCATTGTTGACAATTTGAACCCTTAAATTCACATACTTTCCATGTTTGTCAACTTTAGTCCTTCTAGAACATTCTTTCACACGTTCAAAGCTTATGACACGTGTCAACACATTATAGGACGTGAATTTTCGAGGTGTTACATCCTCACCCCCTTAAAAGAAATCTCGACCTCGAGATTTACTGAAACAAATGAGGGTACTTTTCTTTCATTGTAGACTCTACCTCCCACGTATACTCGGGGCCTCTACGGGCATCCCATTTTACCTTCTACAATAGGCACATGCTTCCTTCGAAGCTTCTTAACCTGTCGATCCTCGATCGACACAGGTTTTTCAACAAACTTTAAGCTCTCTTCTATGTGCACATCTGTATGCAAGTAGCTTTTACTAGTCTCCTATTCTGGAACAAAGGTTTATAATAACCTATTAGAATCCTAACGGGTCTTTATTAAGCTTAAGCTTAGACCGGTTAGTTTCAAAGATACGGTTCGTACGCACGATTAAGCGAAGACCGGATAGAATGTGATTTAGACCCGACAAGTTCATAGACTTGCTTAATATGGGTATTTCATACACATTCTGGATTTTGAGATAAAACCGATAAAGTTTGACCCGTTTAGGCTAGTTTATGTAAACTAGTTACATAAACTGAACCGAACACGTAATAAGCGTAACGGGTATTCATATGAGCCATTTACAGGTTTCCTAAGTTAATATGCTTCATATATGTTGTGACATCAGTAAGATGTCTTTTATTATGCCTGAAACGAATTTAAACACAAACTATGCCCCGTAGGGGTAGTTTGGTAATTTAAAAGGTTGTAAAAGAGTTTAAGTATTCACCTGAGTTACAGGTCTGATGTAATCAGTAAAAATACTTATTTTACTAAGTTATAACAGTAGGGTAAAGTATATATGTGAAATTTATCAGTTATAACCAAACTATGCACCGTAGGGGCATTTTGGTAATTTCACATAAGCCGTAAAGCTCAAAACTGAAGTCTGAGTTAAACAACTTTTGCTTACTGTTAAAATATTATAATTTTCCTCAAATATCAGTAGGTATCAACCCTTGTATGTTTAAAATAATTCTAGTACATACTATGCGTTAAAAACGCTTAAAAAGGCGATTAGAAGCCATTTCCGGGTTTGATACATAAAGCTGATATTTTTACTATTCCAGAAGGCTTAAAATAATTTATTTATCATATGTGATCAGTATCAAAAGGTTTGGAGTCAATTAGATGTGTAAAACTCATTTTATAGCCCGTAAGGGCAAAACCGACAATTACCGGATTAAGCCTACGACTCTAAGTTATGCTCAGCCTAAAATTAATTAAAAATCTTAAAAAATCCCAAAATAATATATTACATCAGTGGGTAAAGATTTTGATATTAAAAAGTAGGCTTAACTAGTCTATACGCTAATTACGCCGTTTAATTAACATAAAGCTTTCATTTTACGCTAACGAGCATAACTCTTAATCTACACCTCAAACTGATGTCAAATTTTGCATACAAGTTTATATATCAGTAACTAAGGTTTCTACACTTTTACATTTTCACAAATCACGTTTTAAGGTGAAAAGGGCATAATGGTCAACATATGAGCAATTAACGGAATTATGCGTATTAATTGGTTAACTAATGAACCATGGTGTATAATCACAGAGGGTTATACTAGCATGTAACCTGGTCCAAATAGAGCTCTAAGGTATTTCTAAATCATACCAAAACGGGTCAGAACTGAAGTCAAAGCAAAAGTCAAAGCTTTGCGATTTTCGGTTCCGAACCGGGTCTAAACAGTAAATTGTCGGGTTGGACATGTTTAGACATGTTCTTACACTAATTACCAAGTTATATTAATGATCAAACAGGTTGTATGTGTTCTACATTGCTAATCATGCATAAATTAGAAACTAAGTATCTTGTTGACTTTTTATTAACAAGTTTGACCCGACATTTGACCTAGTTAGAGTGGGAATCAGGGGGAACCCTTTTAAGGGTTTATTACCCACATAATTACCAACTTATAACTACTTTTGATTCGACTAATCACTGGACCATTAGTGATTAATCTTAAAGTCAACCGTTAATTACGACGGTTTGACTTTTAAGCTAAAACTAAGCAAAGACTTAACTAAGGAAGGATTAGCAAACTTACCGAAGTCCTATGCATGAAATATGAAGCTTAGAGAGAAGTCCTTAGCTCCAGAAATGCTCCAATGTGCAGATGGAAGGTGTGAAGCATTGGTTGCAACTCATGGCCCTTTTATAGTGAATTTTTCACCATGGATTGTTGACACACAACACTACCAAAGGTTCCTGATCATCAACACATGTCCCTAGGGTTCTAGGAGGCACTTAGGGGTCGCCCATGATGAGAAAATATCTGTTTTTGGTCGATTAAGCATGAATACAGGCTGCTGTCTACGTATTCTATTACTGGGCAACTGAGGCGGCCCGTGTAAGGGTGTTGATGGTCTTACGCAGCCCGCTTGGGTTCTCTGATCAGACAAAAACGTTTTCAAGTTGTTGCATCTCGTCTCTTGGCCCTTCCGAAAGGTCAAAAGCTTATTTCTTGCAATTTGACCCCTTCTTATTTACCTACAAGGGCTTTAAGACTTGTACCCACTTTTCTAAGTCCTTGGTCACCTTGTTATTACCCAAAAAGTCATAACTTTCAACGTAGACGCTTTAACCCCTCGTATACGAATTTGATCATAACTTTCTCATACGAATAACGAAACTTTATGAAATTTTTATCGTGCATTCTAGTGAGCATAATTAACCGTTACAAAACTTCGGGTTTGTCAAAAGGTCACTCAGAGGTATAACTTAAACATGTTGACACATTTAACCCCTGTAGTTTGTAATCTCTTACTTTTAGCTTCGCATGATCCATGATTTATTCGTTTGATGCTATAAACATCATGTAGGGTTAATGTACAATATATTTATTCACTTTTGACATTTAGAACTCGTATATTCACATACTTTCACACGTTCAAACATATGACACGTGTCAACACATTATAGGACGTGAATTTTCGAGGTGTTACATCCTCACCCCCTTAAAAGAAATCTCGACCCCGAGATTTACTGAAATAAATAAGGGTACTTTTCTTTCATCGTGGACTCAACATCCCACGTGTATTCGGGACCTCTACGGGCATCCCATTTGACCTTTACAATAGGCACATGCTTCCTTCGAAGCTTCTTAACCTGTCGATCTTCAATCGACAATGGTTTTTCCACAAATTTCAAGCTCTCATCTATATGCACATCTGTATGTGGTATGACCAGTGATTCATCAGCGAAACACTTCTTCAGATACCAGATGTGGAATACATTATGTATACTACTGAGCTCTTCAGGTAAGTTCAACTTATAGGCAACTGACCCGACACGTTCGATAACCTCGAAAGGTCCTATGTATCTCGGGCTTAGCTTGCCTTTCTTACCAAATCGCATCACTCCCTTCCAGGGTGATACTTTAAGTAGGACTTTGTCACCTACTTCAAAGTTCATAGATTTACGCTTTGGATCTGCGTAACTCTTCTGCCTATCACGGGCAGCTTTGAGACGGTCACGAATCTGGACAATCTTGTCAGTCGTTTCAAAGACTATCTCTGGTCCTGATAATTGGACGTCTCCAACTTCTGCCCAACAAACGGGCGTTCTACACTTTCTACCGTATAATGCCTCAAAAGGCGCAGCCTTAATGCTGGTATGGTAGCTATTGTTGTAGGAGAATTCGATTAATGGTAGGTGGTTATCCCAACTACCACCCAAATCAATCACACATGCACGTAGCATGTCTTCCAACGTTTGAATAGTACGCTCACTCTGGCCGTCCGTCTGAGGATGGTAAGCCTTACTAAAATTCAAACGTGTGCCCAAAGATTGTTGGAAACTCTTCCAAAAATGTGACGTGTATCTAGTATCTCTGTCAGAGATAATAGACACAGGTATGCCATGTAAAGCTACAATCTTATCGACATACAGTTGGGCTAACATATCAGAGCTATAAGTCTCCTTAATGGGTAGGAAATGTGCTGACTTAGTCAGTCTGTCTACGATCACCCAAATGGTATCATTTCCTTTCCTTGTCTTAGGTAACTTGGTGATAAAATCCATAGTTACCATTTCCCATTTCCAAGTGGGAAGTTCAGGCTGTTGTAGCAAACCTGGCGGTTTCTGATGCTTGGCTTTGACTTGCGCACATGTCAAGCATTTAGCTACATAGGTGGCTACAGACTTCTTCAAGCCTATCCACCAATAATTTGCCCTTCGATCCTGGTACATCTTATCAGCTCCAGGATAAACGGAATATTTTGAACTGTGGGCTTCCTGGAGGATAACATCTCGAAGTCCCCCATAAATTGGAACCCATATTCGTCCATTCAATCTCAGAATTCCGTCTTTGCTAAGAGATAATTGCTCCTCAGTTACTCCTAGCTTTTCATTAGGATAGTTAGCTTCCAACACAACTTCCTTCTGTGCAGCTAACAACCTTTCATTCAGACTATTCTTTATTTCAATGCTCTTGGCATTGATTCGGATGGGTTTCACCCTTTCCTTCCGACTCAAGGCATCAGCGACTACATTCGCCTTGCCGGGATGATATCTGATTTCACAATCATAATCATTCAAAGTCTCCATCCAACGGCGCTGCCTCATGTTTAAATCTTTCTGATTGAACAGATGTGGAGGCTCTTGTGATCAGAATAGATCACGCACTTAATACCATATAAATAATGCCTCCAGAGCTTCAGTGCAAATACAACGGCACCCAACTCCAAGTCGTGGGTGGTGTAATTCTTTTCATGCACCTTCAATTGACGTGATGCATAGGCAATAACCTTGCCTTTCTGCATAAGCACACACCCCATGCCGGTGTGTGAAGCATCGCAGTAAACTACGAATTCTTTGGTACCTTCAGGTAATGTCAGCACAGGAGCGTTGCTCAACTTTTGCTTCAGAACATCAAAATATTCTTGCTGCTTGGGTCCCCAGTCGAACTTAACCTTTTTCCTAGTCAAGGAAGTTAGGGGTGCAGCAATCCTTGAAAATTTTTCAATGAATCGCCTGTAGTATCCAGCCAAACCTAGGAAGCTACGAATCTCCGTAGGTGTCTTTGGCTCTTGCCAGTTCATAACTGCTTCAACCTTAGCGGGATCCACTTGGATACCACGCTCGCTCACCACATGTCCAAGGAATTGGACTTCTCGAAGCCAAAACTCACACTTGGAAAATTTGGCGTAGAGTTTCTCGTGATGTAGAAGCTTAAGAATACAGCGAAGGTGTTTCTCGTGGTCAGCTTGATTCTTCGAGTAAATGAGGATGTCGTCAATGAAGACGATGACGAATTTATCTAAGTACAGCTTGCAAACGCGATTCATGAGATCCATGAACGCGACCGGTGCATTAGTGAGCCCAAAAGGCATCACTAGGAACTCGTAATGACCATAACGAGTCCTAAATGCTGTTTTGTGTACGTCTTCATCTCTAACCTTCAATTGATGGTAGCCTGACCTCAAGTCAATCTTTGAGAAATAACTTGCCCCTTGTAACTGATCGAACAAATCGTCGATCCTGGGCAAAGGATATCTATTCTTTATTGTGACTTTATTAAGCTCACGATAATCGATGCACAGACGCATCGATCCATCCTTCTTCTTGACAAATAGGACTGGCGCTTCCCAAGGAGACGAACTAGGTTTAATGAAACCCTTGGCTAGCAATTCGTCTAGCTGTGTCCTCAACTCTTTCATCTCCGTTGGTGCCAACCTATAAGGTGCTCTAGCAACTGGTGCTGCTCCGGGGATGATGTCAATTCTGAACTCCACTTGTCTATCTGGTGGTAAACCAGGTAGTTCTTCAGGAAACACTTCAGGGTATTCAGAAATGACGGGGATGTCTTCTATTTTAGGTTTCGGCTCATCAATGGTAACTCGTGCCATGTAGATGACACAACCCTTCTTCAAGCACTTCGAGGCCTTGAGCATAGTCACTTGCTCATGCAATCCATACCGGGTATCTCCCTGAATGGTGATTGATTCGCCAGATGGAGTCTTGATCATCACTTGTTTTCTATTGCAGACAATCTGGGCCTGGTTATGAGATAACCAGTCCACGCCTAAAATAATGTCAAAACCCGCTAACTTCAAAGGAAGTAGGGACAGAGGAAAAGAGTGGTTCTTAACGGATATGAAACATCCATCTAATATGGTTGAGGCGGTTTCTATGGTACCATCAGCTAACTCCACCTCATACTTTACGCTTAAGGTCTTACCAGGTAAATTTAGCAATTTGCAAAACTTATTATCTACGAAAGACTTATCAGCGCCTGAATCAAAAAGCACTCTTGCATAGATATCATTTATGAGAAATGTACCTGTTATCACATTGTCATCCTGGACTGCTTCCTTTGCGTCCATTCTGAAGACTCTCGCATTGGTCTTCTTGGCCTCTTCAGGCTTCTTGGTGTATTTAGGGCAGTTGGTTTTAATGTGCCCCTTCTCATTGCAACTGTAGCATGTTGCATCCTTTAGCTTTTTGCAGTCCAAGGTCTTGTGGTCCTTGGACTTGCATATACCACAAGCATAGGTTTTTGACTGAGTCTGCGAGTTCGACTCGAGTCTGCACTTTCCATAGTGCTGTTTCTTGCAAATCTTGCACTTGGGCTTCTCACCAGACTGATGCCCATCTTTCCTTGACTCAGACCCCTTCTTGTTGTCACCGTTTCCACGGTGCTTCTTGTTCGACCTCCGTGAGTTATCATCTTCACATTTTCTCTTCTCAGCATCTTTGTTCCACAGCGATCTTTGTCTGACCGCATCCAGAGTGAGGGACAAAGATATGTCAGCTACAGATCTAAAAGTAGCTGGCCGAGAGGCCTTCACGCTTGCCTTTATCTCGGGGGCTAAACCACCGATAAAACGAGCTATTCGTTTTGGTTCCGGGGTCACCAGATATGGAACCAACCGGGACATTGTGTTGAAGCTCGTGAGGTAAGCTTGACAGTCAAGGTTTGTCATCACCAATGATAGAAAATCAGACTCTATCTTCTCCACCTCATGCTGAGGGCAGTAATTTTCCCTGATAAGGGCAACAAATTGATCCCATAACATGTTGTACAATGGGATTTTCCCGGTGGCTTGAATCAGTGATCTCCACCAGGCTAAGGCTTCCCCCTTAAATGATTGCGACACAAACTTGACTATATCCTTCTCAGCGCATCCGCTGATATCCACTACTGTGTCCATCTCGTCTAACCACGTCATGCAGTCAATGGCTCCCTTTTCCCCAGTGAAATCTCTGAGCTTGCATGAAACAAAGTATTTATAGGAGAAACCCTTAGTACGGGGTTCTTGTTTTAGTACATTCTGCTGAGATGGAGCACTGTGGTGGTTTGAGGAGAGTCTATCATCATCTTTCTTGGGATCTTCCTTCTTGGGAGGTGGCTTTGAATGCGGGGTAGATAGGGTCCTATTCCGAGTCCCACTATACTCTTCGTACTGCCGCTCTAAAGCCTTTGTAACTGCGTCGTCTACTAACGCTTTCAATTCAGCACCCGTTAAAGTAATTCGGGCGTTATCGTTATTCTCCACTGGATGACTATTTATCTCGTCCGAGTTAGCCATTTTAATTGAACTGTTACAGAAAACAAGGACAATAGTTTATTTGGGAGTTTATTATGGAATTGCCCCTTAGGGTAATTCATTAACCATGGTGAACAGAGACCATATTTGGTTAATTTATTAATCAAATTTATTTAGGATTTTAGTATAACTTATCCTAATTATAAAACAATAACAGTTTTATTAATAGCACATAAGGCCTAGTCACAAGGACAAATTTTTAAATTATAAGCTAGGATTTCAGAGAATCAGGGCATGAAGGTTTGAACATAGTTCATTACCTTTTTCTGACAAGGAGTCATCGCTACCACTGTCTTTTGGCTCATATGGAAATGAGCAGGGCCCGTAGGCACCATATAACCACGTATGGTCAAAATATAATCATCTTAATTGATGATTTAACCCATGATTCAGAGATCATTTAGTTGGATCTGGAATCCTTGAAAAGATCCTTATATAATAATAACGTGTGTGATTTTAAATGAATCACATCTGCCAGGAGTGTTAACATGTTTTCAGATGTTAACCGGGATTTGAATCGTTTTAACAGGTCTTACCATCATGGCCAGGTCTTCACAATGACACTCAGGCTAGGTTTCACTCTTAAGATTCTTAGTTAATATTTAAATAGGCAGATATATTTTTAAAATGAATGTTTTTGATTTATTTATTTCATATATAATTTATCTATGCACATAATGGCAAAAATGAAATTTATAAATTAAACATTTCCATTGATTATAAATAGGTTACACGTCGCCCTAAACGGGACTTTTTAAATAAACAAGTTACCCACGCAGGGGTCAAGCAACAAACATACCCACGCAGGGGTCAAACTAGAATAATAGTCCACGCAGGGACTTAAACATACAATATACCCTCGTAGGGGTTAACAGAAAGATAGACCCACGCAGGGGTCAAAACAAACAAACATACCCACACAGGGGCTAATACAGCAAGACAGGCCCACGCAGGGGCTCAACTGATACAAGGAAAATACAACAACAGTGGAAGGATTCAATGGTCCTTCTTGCTCTTCCCTTTTATTAGGCTTGTCAATCCTTGGAAGAAGGTCTGTCGCTCTCTGCGTTCCCTGTGAAAGTCTCGCTCGACCTGATCCAGTCTCTGTAGAATTTCCTCCCTTTCTGGGGGAGAAAATCGTGGCGGCTGCGATTGCGTCCGTATTATGGGTCTGGCAGGTATCTGGTACCCATGATTTGGGTACCCCATTCCCCATGGATCTCCATACGGTCCTTCCGGGTGGTGGGTGTTATAGTTAGCCGCTACCAAGTATGGGTCGGCTTCGGCGTAGTTGTTGTTGGTGTGCACCGGCTGCTCAAACGGGTTATACGCCATGGAACCCATGTATGCCGGAATCGGGTTATCAAAACCCATAGGCGGTGGTTGCGGTGCAACTGGGTGCGAAGGCCCACCCATCTGTGGGTCTTCCTGAAGTGGTGGGTAATGGCTGCCACTTGATTGGCGTGGAGAACTAAAATGAAAGTCTCCCGCTCGCGTAGACATACGCGCTCCGGTTCTCCTACGCCTTGGCGGTTGCGGAGGTGCCGGCTGAACTGGTGGTGGTGGAGGCGGTGGCGTGACTGCCACAAACCGTGAATCCACAGAGGGATCCTGATGCTGCTGCTGCTGATGAGGCGACGAATGATGCGAGGGTGTGAAGTACCACTCGTGCTGAGTAAACCTCGCCTAAAAGCTGTCTAGACCACCGTAGGGTGATCCGTGGAAAGAAGATCCATCCGAAATCTCGATGGGGTGGTTCGGCGTACCGCTTGCTGGCTCGACGGGATCCGTGTCCTCGTCCATGTCCATAGCGTTGTCCCCCGAGAAGTGATCCTCCGGTCCCAATGGGTTAAAACCCACTGGTTCTGCTATGTAGTTTTCCGGGTTAAACCGGCCCCGAAAAACTGGTGTAGGGTCACCAAAAGAATTATGCGATAAGGATCGCTGTAACGGTATGTAGGAAGGTTGCGGGTTGTTGGGCTCATATTCCGGCTGTGGCCCATAAGGGTTATGAACGGGAGGTGTTGAACTGTGTGAGACCGACCGTCTAGCCGGCTCAAAGAGGTTCCTCCGGTTCTGTCGAGGATCGTCACTCTCCGTGGTAGAAGGAGCTCGCATATGCGAAGGTCCAACTTCATTATCATTGGGGGTGGTGATTGGCCCCTTGCCTCTTCCTCTTCTTCGAAAGAATCTTGGGGGCATTTTTAATCCTGTCAATACAACATAAGATAACGACAAGAATATATATAAAAATAAAGGACAAAACAAAACAAAGTGGAATTTGTCCTATGTTATCTGTCTAGACTCGAAAGTTTAGAAATGTGCAATTGTGTCATTGAGATTAAACACAAAAGGCTAGTGTTTAATTCACTCAATGTTGGCTCTGATACCAACCTGTCACACCCCTACTTCCACGTGTCACCGGTGGGCCCGGTGGGGAGTATCGTGACGTGGTTGGCAACATAATAGTCAAACAACACAATATATAAATATGCACAGCGGAAGCAAATTGAAAGATATAATTCAACTTTAATAATATTGTAATATCGTGTATCACAACAGTTGAATGTTTGTCCACAGAAGGATAAAAAATAAATAGTAGTTCAACAGACTTTAGGCATCTTAAGCTTGCGAGACTTCTATTGATGCTAAGGAGAAATCCCACCCAATTACGCTTAGTACCTGCATTTAATCTTTTTGGGAAAATACGTCAGTTTACACTGGTAAATACAATCAACTGACTCATTTTAGAAAATGATTGAAAATTGATTTGGATGCACGTGGCATAAACATTTTATAACTTGGGAGAATTATTTAAATATATAATCTTGTGAACGAATTACATGTTCCTTATGCGTTCAGTAGCCCGGACGTACCGGGTTAAAGATCAATAGACACACCACATCAACTATTTATGCACTGACGAGTGTACGCCTACACTCCGCGCTTAGGTCTTGGCCATTTCGTAAAATGATGCCAAGGATATCCGGGACATGGTCATTAACCCCCCAAAGGCTTTAAGTAAACAAAACTGTTTAAACGGGCCGATTAAATTATTCAATTAACCACCAAACGATGGAAGATTTAATGCCCGACCAAGCGGTATTTTAAATACCGTAACCCAAGCCCGTATAGGGAAAATAAGTTAAAAGTATTTACCTGAGCAATGTAATAATCACAATAAGCAAAATGCAAGTAGCTTTTATTGGTCTCCTATTCTGGAACAAAGGTTTATAATAACCTATTAGAATCCTAACGGGTCTTTAATTAAGCTTAAGCTTAGACCGGTTAGTTTCAAAGATACGGTTCGTACGCACGATTAAGCGAAGACCGGATAGAATGTGATTTAGACCCGATAAGTTCAGAGACTTGCTTAATATGGGTATTTCATACACATTCTGGATTTTGAGATAAAACCGTTAAGGTTTGACCCGTTTAGGCTAGTTTATGTAAACTAGTTACATAAACCGAACCGAACGCGTAATAAGCGTAACGGGTATTCATATGAGCCATTTACAGGTTTCCTAAGTTAATATGCTTCATATATGTTGTGACATCAGTAAGATGTCTTTTATTATGCCCGAAACGAATTTAAACACAAACTATGCCCCGTAGGGGTAGTTTGGTCATTTAAAAGGTTGTAAAAGAGTTTAAGTATTCACCTGAGTTACAGGTCTGATGTAATCAGTAAAAATACTTATTTTACTAAGTTATAACAGTAGGGTAAAGTATATATGTGAAATTTATCAGTTATAACCAAACTATGCACCGTAGGGGCATTTTGGTAATTTCACATAAGCCGTAAAGCTCAAAACTGAAGTCTGAGTTAAACAACTTTTGCTTACTGTTAAAATATTATAATTTTCCTCAAATATCAGTAGGTATCAACCCTTGTATGTTTAAAATAATTCTAGTACATACTATGCGTTAAAAACGCTTAAAAAGGCGATTAGAAGCCATTTCCGGGTTTGATACATAAAGCTGATATTTTTACTATTCCAGAAGGCTTAAAATAATTTATTTATCATATGTGATCAGTAGCAAAAGGTTTGGAGTCAATTAGATGTGTAAAACTCATTTTATAGCCCGTAAGGGCAAAACCGATAATTACCGGATTAAGCCTACGACTCTAAGTTATGCTCAGCCTAAAATTAATTAAAAATCTTCAAAAATCCCAAAATAATATATTACATCAGTGGGTAAAGATTTTGATATTAAAAAGTAGGCTTAACTAGTCTATACGCTAATTACGCCGTTTAATTAACATAAAGCTTTCATTTTACGCTAACGAGCATAACTCTTAATCTACACCTCAAACTGATGTCAAATTTTGCATACAAGTTTATATATCAGTAACTAAGGTTTCTACACTTTTACATTTTCACAAATCACGTTTTAAGGTGAAAAGGGCATAATGGTCAACATATGAGCAATTAACGGAATTATGCGTATTAATTGGTTAACTAATGAACCATGGTGTATAATCACAGAGGGTTATACTAGCATGTAACCTGGTCCAAATAGAGCTCTAAGGTATTTCTAAATCATACCAAAACGGGTCAGAACTGAAGTCAAAGCAAAAGTCAAAGCTTTGCGATTTTCGGTTCCGAACCGGGTCTAAACAGTAAATTGTCGGGTTGGACATGTTTAGACATGTTCTTACACTAATTACCAAGTTATATTAATGATCAAACAGGTTGTATGTGTTCTACATTGCTAATCATGCATAAATTAGAAACTAAGTATCTTGTTGACTTTTTATTAACAAGTTTGACCCGACATTTGACCTAGTTAGAGTGGGAATCAGGGGGAACCCTTTTAAGGGTTTATTACCCACATAATTACCAACTTATAACTACTTTTGATTCGACTAATCACTGGACCATTAGTGATTAATCTTAAAGTCAACCGTTAATTACGACAGTTTGACTTTTAAGCTAAAACTAAGCAAAGACTTAACTAAGGAAGGATTAGCAAACTTACCGAAGTCCTATGCACGAAATGTGAAGCTTAGAGAGAAGTCCTTAGCTCCAGAAATGCTCCAATGTGCAGATGGAAGGTGTGAAGCATTGGTTGCAACTCATGGCCCTTTTATAGTGAATTTTTCACCATGGATTGTTGACACACAACACTACCAAAGGTTCCTGATCATCAACACATGTCCCTAAGGTTCTAGGAGGCACTTAGGGGTCGCCCATGATGAGAAAATATCTGTTTTTGGTCAATTAAGCACGAATACAGGCTGCTGTCTACGTATTCTGTTACTGGACAACTGAGGCGGCCCGCGTAAGGGTGTTGATGGTCTTACGCGGCCCGCTTGGGTTCTCTGATCTGACAAAAACGTTTTCAAGTTGTTGCATCTCGTCTCTTGGCCCTTCCGAAAGGTCAATTAAGCTTATTTCTTGCAATTTGACCCCTTCTTATTTACCTACAAGGGCTTTAAGACTTGTACCCACTTTTCTAAGTCCTTGGTCACCTTGTTATTACCCGAAAAGTCATAACTTTCAACGTAGACGCTTTAACCCCTCGTATACGAATTTGATCATAACTTTCTCATACGATAACAAAACTTTATGAAATTTTTATCGTGCATTCTAGTGAGCATAATTAACCGTTACAAAACTTCGGGTTTGTCAAAAGGTCACTCAGAGGTATAACTTAAACATGTTGACACATTTAACCCCTGTAGTTTGTAATCTCTCACTTTTAGCTTCGCATGATCCATGATTTATTCGTTTGATGCTATAAAGATCATGTAGGGTTAATGTACAATATATTTATTCACTGTTGACATTTAGAACTCGTATATTCACATACTTTCCATGATTGTCAACTTTAATCCTTTCATAACATTCTTTCACACGTTCAAACATATGACACGTGTCAACACATTATAGGACGTGAATTTTCGAGGTGTTACATAACATGTCGGAGCTATAGGTCTCCTTAATGGGTAGGAAATGTGCTGACTTATTCAGTCTATCAACTATCACCCATATCGTATCATTTCCTTTCCTTGTCTTGGGCAACTTGGAGATGAAATCCATCGTCACCATTTCCCACTTCCATGTGGGAAGTTCAGGCTGTTGTAGCAAACCTGACGGCTTTTGATGTTCAGCTTTTACTTGCGCACAAGTCAAGCATTTAGCTACATAGGTGGTGATGCGTGCAAAATGCAACATATAAATTACATCAATTGTGGCATAAAACTAACCCTTTTTTAGTACTAATGTTGGAAAAAGTGTGCTTTTGTCTTCCTTTTGTATTTTCAGGATTAAATGAGCTCAAATTAACAAAAGAAGCAAAAAGACATCAAAATCTAACATAAATACAAGAAAAGGAACAAACGTGACATGCCCGACCCCACGACAGCATATTCCCAAGCAAAACAAGAAGACAGAAGACTGAACACGCCCCGTGCTCAGCCAGCACGGGGGCGTGCCTAAGTGTCAGCAGAAAAGACAAAGTGGTAGAAGCTTCTATTGCCCACCACGGGGCCGTGCTCAGCGGACACGGGGTCGTGGTCAACTATAAGATTCGCACAATCCAGGCAAATCTTCATAGTACAAAGATTCTTCTGCACACGGGGTCGTGCTCAGTGGACACGGGGGCGTGGTCAACAGATAAGACAAGCTGCATTAAATGAAGAAAGAGAAGGATGTGGACACGGGGCCGTGCCCACTGGACACAGGGCCGTGCCCACTGGACACGGGGCCGTGCCCGAGCTTCTGTTCAGCCTATAAATAGGAGTGCTTGGCTTAAGCTCAAACCATCCCTTGGCACACCACCTCTCTCACACTTTACCCACCACCCACCACCACCATAACACCATCATCCACCACCATTGTCCATCATAGAGTGTGTGAGTCGTCTCGGGATCCAAGATTGATTGTAAGAGTTCTTGACAATCAAGGCCGTGTTTGCCTAAGTCTCTTACATCACTTGGTGAAGACAAGTGTCTAGTGTAATACTTTTTATTTCTAATCTTTTCACACTTTTTATTTGGTTTTGTATTAATGACTTTAATAACTAGTTTCTTATGTTGAAGGTGATTCTTCCTTATCGTTTGTCCGTGGTGTCTTGACATTATTTTACTGTCTATATAAAATAAAAGATTTTCACCATTCATGTCTACACGGTCTATATGGAGGTATGTTGGCTACCTGGTCGGGGGTTAAGGGAACGGTTTGGTAAGAGTCTTGCCATTGTTCAGCGTTTAGAGGTCCTGCAATGGACCTGGGTCAAATTTAGTAGGACCTCCTTCAATACTTAACGGTATTGGATGGCGGGGGTCCAAACTCTTTGATCCCCTCATAAGTTAACTACTATTAATACTATAACCCGGCTATTTAGGATTGTATCCCTGCTGACTCAGACTACTTAGTCGAGGGTAACGTCACCTCCAAAAGAGGGGCCTACCATAATTTGCATTAATAACTTAATTAATTATCTTTCAATAATCCGACCCTTTAGGATTGTATCCTTGCTGACTCAAACTACTGGGTTGAGGGTAACGTCACCTTCAAAAGAGGGGCCTACTACAATAACTAAGACAATCTCTTAAATAAGTGCAAAAGTGCGGAAATAATCAAAGGTTACACTATACACGAGTCGGAACCAAGTGATTCATCTTGTCTATCTGTTTTTTCTTTTATTTTTATTTTTTCAGCATTTTAGTTAGTTTTTATTTTTCTTAGCTTAAAACATTTTTCTAAACTTTTTGATTTGATTAGACGTTGAGGAAAAACCGGTACTAAAAGCTCTTGTGTCCTTGGACGACCTCGGTATCTTACCAACACTATACTACGCTCACGATTGGTGCACTTGCCCATATGTGTGTTTAGTGTTAGTAAATATCGTGTTTTATAAATTTAAAACTTGACTAAAAAAGTGTTAAAGGGGCTTAAAATATACACCTAATATATATAACACTTCACACGCATCAAGTTTTTGCCACCGTTGCTGGGGACACAAGGATTTTAAGAAAGTTAGGAATCAACGGCCTAATCTTTTTTCTTATTTTTCATTTTTTTTAGGATTTTTCTTAATTTTCAGCTTCTGCAGAACTCAGCACGGGCCGTGCCCGCTGAACACGCCCCGTGCCCAATCATTGGAACTGGCAATCCTGTTTTAGGTCAGACAGTAGCTGAACACGGGGCCGTGCCCACTCAACACGCCCCCGTGCCCAAGTTTCAGTTACTGAAAACAGAACCGTAAGATCCCGACGGTTGGTAATTTCTGACACAAACATGAGTGATACTGATACTTTTTACTTTCGGCACTCTTATGGTACTATGTGGTGTCAATTATGTGGTGGTAACCATAAGGAATTAGAATGCTATTTTCTAAATTATAAGCCCCACTATATAGACCCATCGTTTCCTAGTATCCTTAAGAGGGGCAAAAGTAAAAATAATCCCTATCTCTCCCCTCGAATGCTCCCAACCAGATTTTCTAGGAGAAATGCTTCTCGATGAATTATTTCAATTAGAAGATCTAATTCTTAATTGGTTAAAAGAACTTAGGAAAGATTTCAATAATCTTTTCCAAGACGATAATCAAGAAGAAGGGTTGGAAACGCATTCAAACAACTTCGTTGTTTCCAACGATACTTCTAACTCTAGCGAGGACTTGAGCGATAGTCGTCCCTGTGTCGATTGTGCCGTGAAGGACTCCCCATCAACTTCGTTTGATGCATACATAGACCTGAGCGATTCGACATACACCTTCTTTAACAAGAGCCCGGAAAAGGGTTGGACTTGTCCACCTACATATAGCATAGGAATCACCCTCACCGACAACCTCTTGCGTTCTCGTCTTAATCTAGATCAATTAAGGTATCTTAGGCACTTTGGGGTTGTTCCATCCAGTAAGGAACCGCCCGATCCGGAAAAGTTCCTTGAAAATAGACACACTTCATAAAACAGCCTTCCGACACGGGGCCGTGCCCAGGTTAACACGCCCCCGTGTCCACCAAAAGATTCCTTTCTGACTTTTGTCAGAATACGGACAAAACGTGTCAGGATCTTGCCTGCACACGGGGCCGTGTCCAGCCGACACGGGGCCGTGTCCAGCATGCTGTCGTTTTCTATAAATGCAGCCAAGAATCCTGCACATTTGGACCATCCAGGGACAGAGATTTGAAAGGATTTTCTAACATTCCATCCTAGGTATGTTCTAAAAGAAGGTTCTAACAAACATCTTGTCCTTTCCTCTTTTATCCATTACCTTCTTCTTCATCTTTCTTGCAACAACAACTCCATTAAAGCTTGATTTCAAGCTTTATTGTGATGTTTGTTGAATTTTTGTTCAAGGAATCTTGTTAAAAATAAGTTACACAATATTGTTTTAAGTTATTTCTGCTCAAAAAAGCTTCATAAGTTAAGAAAATAATTTGAAACCCCAAGATTCCTTGTTCTAAAAATCTGCAGAAAGTTGAACACGGGGCCGTGCTCATTGAGCACGGGGTCGTGTCCGTGGTACTGTTTCATTAAAACGAACTATTTTTGGTTTGTTTTCGTAGAATGTCTAGCCAAAACAGTGGAACCTCTTCTGCGCACTCCAGAAACAGTCGAAGGGAAATGAGGCCATCGATTGAAGCAACTCTCGTAAGATACGTAATGGCGCTACGTGAAGCTCTTGACGAGATGACTTCGGTAGAGGAGGTCCTCATAGACCGTATAAATTATCTTTCGGTGGGGTTGGAAAACAGTTTTCAAGAAATAAACCTCGTGCACCAGAGGTTAAACATTCTTGTGACACCTCCCATGGAACCAATCCTCCCTCAATAGGATTGGAACCTAGCACTTGGAATCTACAATCCTACCGGTTGGGACGACATTCCGGCGGAACCTCCTCTTGAAGAACTCCAAGAAATCCTGGTGGAAGTTGCACCTCCTCAAACCAATGCTAATGAGCCTGCTTTTCTTCTCCCTCGGGAGATCGAAGAATGGTTCGCCGACGTATGAGGAGCCCATACCCGGAAAGAGAAGTTGTCAAAGCCACATTTAACCGGAAGATTTACCTTTTCGGAAATTTTGCTAATAGAATAAGGCTAGAACTTCTTGGTTTAGATTTCTTGTGTTTCTTTGACCTAACTATCTAGTATTTTAATTTTTAGGACTAATATGTAATTCTCTCTATGACTAATGAATGATGGTTTTAGTTAATTTGGTGTTTGGGTGGTGTTGAAATGAATAAAACACACTTGAGATGGCAAAGGATACAAGGGAAGCTTGAACCAGCACCCCATGCAGGAAAACAGAGCCGTCCGATGAAATTCTTCGTTTACAGTAAGCTCGGCACGGGCCGTGTCCGCCCAACACGGCCCCGTGCTGCACAGTCTGCAGAAAAGACCCAGTTCAGGTAACTGGACACGGGTCGTGTTCACCCAACACGCCCCCGTGTCCAGGCTTCTGTTTCTCTTGATTTAATTTTGTTACTGGCACTTGAACACGGGGCCGTGCCCGGACAACACGGGGCCGTGTCCAGTGCCCAGTAACATAAATTTTTACTTAAATCACACCTTTTACACATTCAGTCAACCTAAAAATTTATTTTTGGGACACATTGAGGACAATGTGTAATTTAAGTGTGGGGGGGATGCTAAAACCTTGAATCTTGCAAGTTCTAAATACAAGCCTTACACAAAACTCTATTGGAACCGCTAATCACCCCAAATTTTTTCAAAAATCTTCATTTTTTTTACTTGTCTAGGTTTAACTTGGGAATTTCAAGTTCTAAAAAGGTTATATTTTTACAAATTTACAACCGATAGCGTCGTGATAAAAAGAACCAACATAAGAAAATTATGAAAAGGCATGGCAAACTTAATTAAAATTTGATTATATATACTTGATCACATAAAAAACCCATTCCCACAAAAGTGAGTTTTGAGCCTTTATTGAGCATACAATTACATATTATTAGACTAAATGCTCATTTTTTGTTTCTTGTGTGAATAGCCGCTTGGTTCTTACGACTCTAGAACTTGCCATGACGATACATTCCCGGTCCTTACCAACTTAAACCCGAGTAAGTAAATGATGGAGGCATTAGGACTAACCCTTTTTATTTCTACACCATTATTTTTTTTTTTTTACCACCTACCCAAAATCCCCCTAGTTAGCCCCTTTGAGCCTAAACCTTTTCATTTCATAACCCAAACCAAACACCCTTTTACCCACCAAAACCTTTTTCATTTTTAACCCTTTGTTTTAGTAACTAGCTCGGTCTTTCGTATGACTTTTCAAAAAAAAAAATGTGTTGATGATGAAGCAAAAGAAAATAAACAAACAAGTTCATCAAAAAAATAACTTTGTTTGAATAATAGCTTCATCAAAATAAAAGTTACAAAAATAAAAAGTCTTACGGAAACCGACGTTTGTTAAGCTTTTCGCCCTTTTTCTACTAACCACTAACCACTAACCACTAACCCAACCACCTACCTTTAACCCAAGCCTAACCCTTCACCCAAAAGTCCTATTGATATTTACAAAGGTATATAAGTTAAAAAGGAGGAGGATTGATTGCTTGGCAAGCCTATGGTAGGAGTAAGTTCCATGCCGCTCTCGAGTGATCCACAAAATACATCTTCGGCCGAGTGTTGAGTGATCCCCGTGAGGTATGTGAACTTGTATATAAATAGAATTTTAAAGAAGCATGTTATACCCTAATAAGTAATTCCTATTATGAAAAGTTTTAAATAAATCATGACGAATAGGATTGTAAATAAACAAAAATAAAACTAAATAAAGAATCTTGGAAATCCCGACACTCTATGACAAGCCCAAAAACCTTCTTCTCTACCCATTCCATTTGGGAGTGTAAAGCCACATTATAAAGAGTTTTGCTTGAGGAAAAGCAAAGATTCAAGTGTGGGGGTATTTGATGCGTGCAAAATGCAACATATAAATTACATCAATTGTGGCATAAAACTAACCCTTTTTTAGTACTAATGTTGGAAAAAGTGTGCTTTTGTCTTCCTTTTGTATTTTCAGGATTAAATGAGCTCAAATTAACAAAAGAAGCAAAAAGACATCAAAATCTAACATAAATACAAGAAAAGGAACAAACGTGACATGCCCGACCCCACGACAACATCTTCCCAAGCAAAACAAGAAGACAGAAGACTGAACACGCCCCGTGCTCAGCCAGCACATGGGCGTGCCCAAGTGTCAGCAGAAAAGACAAAGTGGTAGAAGCTTCTATTGCCCACCACGGGGCCGTGCTCAGCGGACACGGGGCCGTGGTCAACTATAAGATTCGCACAATCCAGGCAAATCTTCATAGTACAAATATTCTTCTGCACACGGGGTCGTGCTCAGCGGACACGGGGGCGTGGTCAACTAATAAGACAAGCTGCATTAAATGAAGAAAGAGAAGGATGTGGACACGGGTCCGTGCCCACTGGACACGGGGCCGTGCCCGAGCTTCTGTTCAGCCTATAAATAGGAGTGCTTGGCTCAAGCTCAAACCATCCCTTGGCACACCACCTCTCTCACACTTCACCCACCACCCACCACCACCATAACACCATCATCCACCACCATCATCCATTGTCCATCATAGAGTGTGTGAGTCGTCTCGGGATCCAAGATTGATCGTATGAGTTCTTGACAATCAAGGCCATGTTTGCCTAAGTCTCTTACATCACTTGGTGAAGACAAGTGTCTAGTGTAATACTTTTTATTTCTAATCTTTTCGCACTTTTTATTTGGTTTTGTATTAATGACTTTAATAACTAGTTTCTTATGTTGAAGGTGATTCTTCCTTATCGTTTGTCCGTGGTGTCTTGACATTATTTTACTGTCTATATAAAATAAAATATTTTCACCATTCATATCTCCACGGTCTATATGGAGGTATGTTGTCTACCTGGTCGGGGGTTAAGGGAACGGTTTGGTAAGAGTCTTGCCATTGTTCAGCGTTTAGAGGTCCTGCAATGGACCTGAGTCAAATTTAGTAGGACCTCCTTCAATACTTAACGGTATTGGATGGCGGGGGTCCAAACTCTTTGATCCCCTCATAAGTTAACTACTATTAATACTATAACCCGGCTATTTAGGACTGTATCCCTGCTGACTCAGACTACTTAGTCGAGGGTAACGTCACCTCCAAAAGAGGGGCCTACCATAATTTGCATTAATAACTTAATTAATTATCTTTCAATAATCCGACCCTTTAGGATTGTATCCTTGCTGACTCAAACTACTGGGTTGAGGGTAACGTCACCTTCAAAAGAGGAGCCTACTATAATAACTAAGATAATCTCTTAAATAAGTGCAAAAGTGCGGAAATAATCAAAGGTTACACTATACACGAGTCGGAACCAAGTGATTCATCTTGTCTATCTGTTTTTTCTTTTATTTTTATTTTTTCAGCATTTTAGTTAGTTTTTATTTTTCTTAGCTTAAAACATTTTTCTAAACTTTTTGATTTGATTAGACGTTGAGGATAAACCGGTACTAAAAGCTCTTGTGTCCTTGGACGACCTCGGTATCTTACCAACACTATACTACGCTCACGATGGGTGCACTTGCCCATATGTGTGTTTAGTGTTAGTAAATATCGTGTTTTATAAATTTAAAACTTGACTAAAAAGTGTTAAAGGGGCTTAAAATATACACCTAATATATATAACACTTCACACGCATCAGTGGCTATAGACTTCTTCAAGCCTATCCACCAAAAATTTGCCTTCAGATCCTGGTACATCTTATCAGCTCCAGGATGAACGGAGTATTTAGAACTGTGGGCTTCCTGGAGGATGACATCTCGAAGTCCCCCATAAACTGGAACCCATATTCGTCCATTCAATCTTAGAATTCCGTCCTTGCCAAGAGATAACTGCTCCTCAATTACCCCTAGCTTTTCATTAGGGTAGTTAGCTTCCAACACAGCTTCATTCTGTGCAGCTAACAACCTTTCATTCAAACTGTTCTTTATTTCAATGCTCTTGGCATTGATTCGGATGGGTTTCACCCTTTCCTTTCGACTCAAGGCATCGGCGACTACATTCGCCTTGCCGGGATGGTATCTGATTTCACAATCATAATCATTCAAAGTCTCCATCCATCGGCGCTGCCTCATGTTTAAATCCTTCTGATTAAACAGGTGCTGGAGGCTCTTATGATCAGAATAGATCACACACTTGATACCATATAAATAGTGCCTCCATAGCTTCAGTGCAAATACAACGGCACCCAACTCCAAGTCATGGGTGGTGTAATTCTTTTCATGCACTTTTAACTGACGTGAAGCATAGGCAATAACCTTGCCTTTCTGCATAAGCACACACCCCATGCCAGTGTGTGATGCATCGTAGTAAACTACGAATTCTTTGGTACCTTCAGGCAATGTCAGTACAGGAGCATTGCTCAACTTTTGCTTTAGGATATCAAAAAATTCTTGCTGCTTAGGGCCCCAATCAAACTTTATTTTCTTCCTAGTCAAAGAAGTTAGGGGTGCAGCAATCCTTGAAAAATTTTCAATGAAACGCCTATAATATCCTGCTAAGCCTAGGAAGCTACGAATCTCTGTAGGCGTCTTTGGCTCTTGCCAGTTCATGACAGCTTCCACCTTAGCGGGATCCACTTGTATTCCACGCTCACTAACCACATGTCCAAGGAATTGGACTTCTCGAAGCCAGAATTCACACTTAGAGAATTTGGCGTAGAGCTTCTCCTGCTGAAGTAGTGAAAGAATACATCGAAGATGTTTCTCATGGTCGGCCTGATTCTTTGAATAAATCAGAATGTCGTCAATGAAGACGATGACAAATTTATCCAAGTAGGGTTTGCAAACGCGATTCATGAGATCCATGAATGCAGCAGGCGCATTAGTGAGCCCAAAAGGCATCACTAGGAACTCGTAATGACCATAACGAGTCCTAAATGCAGTTTTGTGTACGTCTTCATCTCTAACCTTCAGTTGGTGGTAGCCTGACCTTAAGTCAATCTTCGAGAAGTAATTAGCCCCTTGCAATTGATCGAACAGATCGTCGATCCTAGGCAAAGGATACCTATTCTTTATAGTGACCTTATTAAGCTCACGGTAATCGATGCACAGACGCATCGATCCATCCTTCTTTTTAACAAACAAGACTGGTGCTCCCCAAGGAGACGAACTAGGTCTAATGAAACCTTTGGCTAGCAATTCATCTAGTTGCGTTCTCAATTCCTTCATCTCTGTTGGTGCCAACCTATAAGGTGCTCTAGCAACAGGTACTGCTCCAGGGATGATGTCAATTCTGAATTCCACTTGCCTATCTGGTGGTAAACCAGGTAGTTCTTCAGGAAAAACTTCAGGGTATTCAGAAATGACGGGGATGTCTTCCATCTTAGGTTTCGGCTCATCAATAGTCACTTGTGCCATGTAGATGACACAACCCTTCTTTAAACACTTAGAGGCCTTGAGCATAGTCACTTGCTCAGGCAGTCCATACCGGGTATCTCCCTGAATGGTAAGTGATTCACCAGACGGAGTCTTGATCACCACTTGCTTCTTATTGCAGACAATCTGGGCCTGGTTATGAGATAACCAGTCCATGCCTAAAACGATGTCGAAACCGGCTAACTTCAAAGGAAGTAGGGACAAAGGAAAAGAGTGGTTCTTAATGGATATGAAACATCCATCTAATATGGTTGAGGCGGTTTCTAAGGTGCCATCTGCTAACTCCACCTCATATTTCACCCTTAAGGTTTTAACAGGTAAATTTAGCAATTTGCAAAACTTATTATCTACAAATGATTTATCAGCGCCTGAATCAAAAAGTACTCTTGCATAGACATCATTTATGAGGAATGTACCTGTTATCACATTGTCATCCTGTACTGCTTCCTTTGCATCCATTCTGAAGACTCTAGCATTGGTCTTCTTTCCTTCATCAGCTTTCTTTGCGTATTTTGGGCAATTGGTCTTGATATGCCCCTTCTCATTACAGCTGTAGCAGGTTGCATCCTTCAACTTTTTGCAATCCAAGGTCTTGTGTTCCTTGGACTTGCATATACCATAGGTAAAAGTTCTTGACTGAGTCTGCGAGTTCGATTCAAACCTGCACTTCCCGAAGTGCTGTTTCTTGCAGATCTTGCACTTGGGCTTATCACCAGACTGATGCCCATCCTTCTTTGACTCAGACCCTTTCTTGTGGTCATTGCTCCCTCGGTGCTTCTTGTTTGACCTTCGTGAATTGTCATCTTCACGTTTCCTTTTCTCGGCATCCTTGTTCCTCAGCGATCTTTGTCTGACTGCGTCCAGTGTGAGGGACAAAGATATATCAGCTACAGATCTGAAAGTAGCTGGCCGAGAGGCCTTCACGCTTGCCTTAATTTCTGGGGCTAAACCCCCTATGAAACGAGCTATTCTTTTGGGTTCCGGGGTCACCAGATACGGAACCAATCTTGACATGGTATTAAAGCTCGTAAGGTAAGCTTGGCAATCCAGATTTGTCATTACCAACGATAGGAAATCAGACTCAATCTTCTCAACCTCATGCTGAGGGCAGTAGTTTTCCCTGATGAGGGCAACAAATTGCTCCCATGTCATGTTGTACAATGGGATCTTCCCAGTGGCTTGAATCAGCGATCTCCACCAGGCTAAGGCCTCACCTTTAAATGATTGAGACACAAACTTTACCACATCTTTCTCAGCGCATCCGCTGATATCAACAACTGTGTCCATCTCATCCAACCACGTCATACAATCTATAGCTCCTTTCTCCCTAGTGAAATCCCTGGGTTTGCATGAAACAAAATATTTGTAGGAGCAACCCTTATCATGGGTTCCTTGTTTCGGTACGATCTTCAGAGATGGAACACTTTGCTGATTCGAGGACTGACGATCGTCATCAACTTTCTTGGGTCCTTCCTTCTTAGAGGGTGGTGGCTTGCTGTGAGCCTCAGATTGAGTTTTAGGGACTGACTTAGAGCGGGGTACAGATGAGGCTTTACTATGAGTCCCACTATACTCCTTAAATTGCTCCTCTACAGCTTTAGACACAGCTGTATCGATCAGTGTACGAAGCTCTCCTCTGGTTATATTAATCCTAGCATTGTCATTATTCTCCAGATGATGACTGTTAATCTCGTCCGAGTCAGCCATTTATCTTGAACTGTTACATGAGATATTGACAATAGTTTATTTGGGAGTTTATTAAGGAATTGTCTTCTATGGCAATTCATTAACCATGGTAAATACAGACCATATTCGGTTAATTTGTTACTCACATTTATTTAGGATTTTACTATAATTTATCCTAATTATAAAACAATAATAGTATTATTAGCACAAAAGGCTTAGTCACACGGACATTTTTAAATTATAAGCCATGATTTCAGAGAATCAAGGCATGAAGGTTTGAACATAGTTCTTTACCTTTTTCAGATAGGGTCGTAGACTATTACTGTCTTTTGTCTCATACGAGGATGAGCAGGGCCCGTAGGCACCATAATACCAATGGATGGTTAACATATGATCATCTTAATTGATGATTTAAACCCATGATATATATATCATTAGTTTAAGTTAGGAATCTTTTGAAGAATCCTATTAAGAATGACGTGTGTGATTTTAACGAATCACTTATGCCAGGAGCGTTAACATGTTTTCAGATGTTAATAGGAATTTGAATCTTTTAAACAGGCCTTACCATCTTGGCCAGGTCTTATAATGACACGGAGGCTAGGTTATACCGTTAAGATTCTTAATTAATATTTAAATAGGCAGATATATTTTTAAAAGGAATGATTTTGATTCATTTATTTCATATATAATTTATTTATGCATATAATGGCAAAAATGAAATTTATAAACTTAACATTCCATAATTTATTAAAAAGATTACATATTGCCCTAAACGGGACTTTTTATAACAACTTACCCACGCAGGGGTCAAACTGAAATACTAGTCCACGCAGGGACTTAAACAAACAACATACCCTCGTAGGGGTTAACAGAAAGATAGGCCCACACAGGGGCTCAAAAGACAACCATACCCACGCAGGGGTCAAAACAGCAAGACAGGCCCACGCAGGGGCTCAACTGAAACAAGGAAAATACAATCAGAAATTGAAGGATTCAATGGTCCTTCTTGCTCTTCCCTTTTATTAAACTTGTCAATCCCTGGAAGAAACTTTGTCGCTCCCTGCGGTCTTTGTGAAAGTCTCGCTCGACTTGGTCCAATCTTTGAAGAATTTCTTCCCGTTCAGGTGGGGAAAACCGTGGCGGCTACGATTGTTGCCGTATTATAGGTCTAACAGGTATTTGGTACCCATGAGTTGGGTACCCTACTCCCCAAGGAGCTCCATATGGTCCTTCAGGATGAAGGGCGTTATAGTTGGCCGCTACCAAGTATGGGTCGGCTTCAGCGTAATTATAGTTGGTGTGAGCCGGCTGTTCAAACGGGTTGTACGCCATCGAACCAGTGTATGCAGGAATCGGGTTATCAAAACCCATCGGTGGTAGCTGTGGTGCAGCTGGGTTAGAAGGTCCACCCATTTGCGGGTCTTCCTGTTGTGGCGGATAATGACTACCACTGGAGTGTCGAGGGGTGCTAAAGTGGAAATCCCCTGCTCGCGCAGACATACGTGCGCCGGTTCTCCTACGCCTTGGCGGTTCTGGAGGTGCTTGATGAACTGGCGGCGGTGGAGGCGGTGGCGTGACAGCCATGAAACGTGAATCCCCAGAGGGATCCTGCTGCTGCTGCTGGTGAGGCGACGAATGATGCGAGGGTGTAAAATACCACTCGAACTGGTTAAACCGTGCCTGGTAACTGTCTGGACCATGGTAGGGTGATCCATGAAAAGACGAACCATCAGAAACCTCAATAGGATGGTTGGGTGTACCGCTTGCAGGTTCGACGGGATCCGTGTCCTCGTCCATGTCCTCTGCATGATTGCCGGATAAATGATCCTCTGGCCCCAATGGGTTAAAACCCACTGGTTCTTGTATGTAGTTTGCCGGGTTAAACCGGCCCTGAAAGACGGGAGTGGGGTCTCCAAAGGAATGGTGCGATAGGGATCGTTGTAGAGGTATATAAGAAGGTTGTGGGTTATTGGGCTCGTTTTCCGACTGTGGCCCATACGAGTTATGATAGGGAGGCGTTGAACTGTGCGAGACAAACCATCTAGCAGGCTCAAAAAGGTTCCTCCTGTTCTCTCGAGGATCGGCACTCGCAGTGGTAGAAGGAGCTCGCCTATGCGAAGGCCCGGCCTCATGGTCATTGGGGGCGGTGATTGGCCCCTTGCCTCGTCCTCTTCGTCTGAAAAATCTTGGCGGCATATTTAGACCTGTCAATATAACATAAGATAACAACAAAATATAAAGGACAAGTTAAGATAAAAACAAAAGCATTTTGAATTAATCCTGTGTTCTTTGTCTAGACTCGAAAATTTAGGAATGTGCAATTGTGTCATTGAGATTAAACACAAAAGGCTAGTGTTTAATTCACTCAATGTTGGCTCTGATACCAACCTGTCACACCCCGACTTTCCACGTATCACCGGTGGGCCCGGTGGGGAGTATCGTGACGTGGTTGGCAACATAATAGTCAAACAACACAATATTTAAATGCACAGCGGAAGCAAAAGAAAGATATATTTCAACTTTAATAAATTGTAATATCAAGTATCACAACAGTCGAAAGTTTATCCACAGATGGATCAAAAATGGAAACAGTAGTTCAACAGACTTTAGGCATCTTAAGCTTCCGAGACTCTTTATTGATGCTAGGAGTAGCCAGCCTAGTTCGCGTAGTACCTGCACTTAACCTTTTTTGGGAAAATACGTCAGTTTACACTGGTAAATACAATCAACTGACTCACTTTAAAAATGATTAAAAATTGATTTGGATGAACGTGGCATAAATATTTTTATAACTTGGGATAATTATTTAAATATATAAACTTGTAAAAGGATTACATGTTCCTTATGCGTTCAGTGGCCCGGTTCGTGCCGGGTTAAAGATTAATAGACACACCACATTATTTATTTATGCACTGACGGGTGTACGCCTACACCCCGCGCTTAGGTCGTGGCCATTTCGTAAAATGATGCCAAGGATATCCGGGACATGGTCATTAACCTCCCAAAGGCGTTAAGCAAACAAAACATATTTAAACGGGTCATCTCGATAATACTTAATCACCAATCGATTAAGGTCAAATGCCCGACCAAGCGGTATTTTATATACCGTACCCCAAGCCCGTATAAGGGAAAATAAGTTAAAAGTATTTACCTTTGCAAGTATAATTCACAATTAGCAAATGCGGGTAGCTTTTACCGGGTCTCCTATTCTGGAACAAAGGTTTATAATAACCTATTAGAATCCTAACGGCCTTTAGTTAAGCTTAAGCTTAGGCCGGTTAGTTTTAAAGATAGATACGGTTTAAACGCACGATTAAGCGAAGACCGGAATAGAATGTGATTTAGACCCGACAAGCTTGAAGACTTGTTTAATATGGGTAATCTAAACACATTCTGGATTTTGAGATAAAACCGATAAGGTTTGACCCGTTTCGGCTAATTTATGCAAACTAGTTACATAAACCGAACCGAACGCGCAGGAGGCGTAACGGGTGACCATGAGAGTCATTTACAGGTTTCCTAAGTTAATATGCCTCAAATATGTTGTGACATCAGTAAGATATCTTTTATTATGCCCGAAACGAATTTAAACACAAACTATGCCCCATAGGGGCATTTTGGTCATTTTCAAGGTTATAAAAGAGTTTAAGTATTTTCCTGGGTTACAGGTCTGATATCATTAGCAAAAATACTTAATTTACTAAGTTATAATAGTAGGGTAAAGCCTATATGTGAAACTTATCAATTATAACCAAATTATGTACCGTATGGGCATTTTGGTAATTTCACATAAGCTTAAAAAAACTCAAAACTGAAGTCTGAGTTAAACAACTTTTGCTTACTGTTAAAATATTATAATTTACCTAAAATATCAGTAGGTATCAAGGGTTGTATGTTTAAAATAGTTTTAGTACATACTATGCGTTAAAAACGCTTAAAAGACGATTAGAAGCCGTTTCCGGGTTCTATATAGAAAGCTGGTATTTTTATTGTCCTAGAAGGTTTAAAATAATTTATTTATCCTATAAATTCAGTAGCAAAAGGTTTGGGGTCAAAAAGATATGTAAAACTCATTTTATAGCCCAAAAGGGCAAAACCGACAATTACCGAATTAAGCTTATAACTCTAAGTTATGCTCAGCCTAAAATTAATTAAAAATCTTCAAAAATCCCAAAATAATATATTACATCAGTGGGTAAAGAGTTTGATATCAAAAAGTGGGTTTAAATAGGCTATATGCTAATTATGCCGTTTAATCGCTAAAGAAGCTTTCTATTTACGCTAATGAGCATAACTCTCAATCTACACCTCAAACTGATATCAAATTTTGGTTGCAAGTTTATAATTCAGTAACTAAGGTTTCTACTCTTTTACATTTCTAAAAATCACGTTTTATGGTGAAAAGGGCATAATGGTCAACATATAGGCAATTAACGGAATCATGCATATTAATTGGATAACTAATGAATTATGGCGTATAATCACAGAGGGTTATACTAGCATGTATCCTAGTCCAATTAAAGCTCTAAGGCATTTCTAAAACATGCTTAAACGGGTCAGAACTGAAAGTCAAAGCAAAAGTCAAATTATGCGACTTTCGGTTCCGAACCGGGTCTAAACAGAAAATTGTCGGGTTGAACATGTTTAGACATGTTCTTACATTAATTACCAAGTTATATTAATGATCAAAAAGGTTGTATGGGTTCTACATTGCTAATTATGCATAAATTGGAAATTAAGCATTCTGTTGACTTTTTAATAACAAGTTTGACCCGACATTTGACCTAGTTAGAGTGGGAATCAGAGGGTGCCCTTTTAAGGGTTTATTGCCCACATAATTACCAACTTATAACTACTTTCAATTCGACTAATCACTGGACCATCAATGATTAATCGCTAAGTCAAACGGTAATTACGACGGTTTGACTTTTAAGCTAAAACTAAGCAAAAACTTAACTAAGAAAGGTTAAGCATACTTACTGAAGTCCTATGCACGATTAGGAAAGACTTGGGTCTGCTCTTAAGCTCCAGGAAGCTCCAGAAATGCAGAAGAAAGGTGTGATCAATTGTTTGCAACAAGAGGGCCTTTTATAGTGCTTTTGATCTCATAGATCATTGACACACAAGCCTAGCAATGACCCAGATGATTTACAAGTGCTCCTAGGGTCTACAAACATGTAGGGGTCGTCCAAAGAAGTTTAAAAACATCTTTAAGTCGGTTACAATGCATCTAGGAGACATCAGCCAAAGTTTTCGGAGTCAGAAGACCCCTCGCGGCACGAGTAGGTCTCCATAGGGAGCCTCGCGTCGCGCGACGCCCCATCTGAATCAAATCAAATTTTTGATTTTTTGTGTTTAGGTCCTTGGTCCATAAAAAGATTGCTTCGACTTTATTTCTTGCATTATGAGCCCTCCAAATTGCCTTATAAGGGCTTCAAGACTTATACCCACTTTGTTAAGTCCTTGATTAACTTTGTTATCACTCGAAAAGTCATAAACTTCATCGTTGACGCTTTTAACCCCTCACATACGAATTTGATCATAACTTTCTCATACTATAACGAAACTTTACAAAATTTTTATCATGTATTCTAGTGAGCATAATTTACCATTACAAAGCTTCGGGTTTGCTAAAAGGTCACTCAGAGGTATACTTTAAACATGTTGACACATTTAACCCCTGTAGTTTGTAATCTCTCACTTTCTTTCATATTTAGCTTCGTATGATCCATGATTTATTCGTTTGAAAGTATAAAAATTGTGTAGGGTTATTGTAAAGTATCTTTATCCATTGTTGACAATTTGAACCCTTAAATTCACATACTTTCCATGTTTGTCAACTTTAGTCCTTCTAGAACATTCTTTCACACGTTCAAAGCTTATGACACGTGTCAACACATTATAGGACGTGAATTTTCGAGGTGTTACAACTTGTGTGTAGATCTTTTCCTTACCTTCCTTATATAACCAAGATCCCTTATCTCTCCTATGGGACGATACTGAGACGATCCAACGGATTCTGGTCATCTTTGGGGGACTCGGACACGTGTCTGAGCCCCAACGGTAGAATGTTCACCCTCATTTAATGATACCGGCTCGGAAGTACTGTGCCAGCCGGAGATGCCTTTCATGTTGCTCATTTAATGCACCCTGTATATCTCTGATAGTTCCTTTTCCTGCCCATTTTGTGTAAGAGAACCCTTAGTAAGCAAGTATTACAATTTTGGGCTTTATCTGTTGGGCCTATATGAGAGTAGCCCAAGACGGGTAAATGGGGCAATCTATGGGCCCGTCGTCAGATACTAAACATAAAATATCAAATAAAGACACTCCTATACAAATATATGATCTTGTTAGATATTTTAGTGTAATCGGGATTGACTTGGTGATCAAAGCGAATAATAATACACATTAAGCAAGTTAGGAGGTACAGAAGTGCACGCTTGTTTGAGTTATTATACTTCAAAGTGTAGGGGCACAACCCGTACTCTACGGGGGTTCCAATGGGGCAACGCCCTCTTGGCGGGGGTCCGAGGGCAGCGCCCCTGGAAGCAGGGTCCAAGGGGCAGCAGCGCAGGTCAGCTTGGAAAAAAACTTATTTTAATTAAATTGCCTTAATAAAATTGCATCAGAAAATTTTATTTTCTCGAAAATACCATAATTTCGAAACATCAAAATTTTGGTAGTTTTGTGGCAGTTGTGTCTTAAAAACTGAGGTAACTGCCTAATGGCAGTTAATCATCCCCAGCCCCAAATTCGTAGAAAGTTCTTGATCACATTTTCTTCTGGTTCAGACATTTTTCGCATACACACATACCCTGGTTCAATTTCTAAAAAATCAGAGTTGTATCCGATTAAATTATTCGGGAGAACCACTAAAATAATTTGATCTAAAAGTGATTACACGCCTCTCTGATCATCCGGTTTTCTAAAAATTCCCCAACAGATCTTACATTCAAATGCATATATAAACACGTATATTAACTAAAAAACGTAAAGTAAAATAAAAATAAAACAAAACCTATTGATACTTCTTTGCTTTTCAATTTATTCCCTAGTCCTATGATGGCTGCATTCTTTAATTTGATGAATTTGATATTCAGTTCTTTACAAACTTTACTAGTCTTTTTTATAGCTCGTCTTCTATGGTTTAGACCGTGGGGTATGGTGGGGCGGGGGTTGGGAGCATGAGTTGACACGTGGAGTTCGAGCCCCCCACCGGTGAGTGACGTATCCGTAGAGTATGGCGGGACGTGGGTGAACCGCGTGGCTTGGCAGGTTATAAAAAAAATACAAAAAATTAAAAAAATACACACAACATTAAAAAAAAAGCCTAAAATTTTATTAAATTCAAAAAAACCTAAAAATGATTACAAAATAAAAACCTAAAAACGATTAAAAATTACATAATTCCTAGAAATTACAAAATAAAAAAACCTAGAGCGTTAGGTAAATCTCAAAAAGCGCGAGCTTGTCGAACGCCTTTCGCTCCTTGCCCCAAAACTCAATGTTCGCCACCGCCACCCGGTCCTCGTGGCTTAACTCACCGCTCGGAACGACTTCGTAGTAGGCCTTGAAACTATCAAGCTTCGCCCGTAGCTCGCGCCATTTATGTTGGCACGCGTTTAAGTTGTGCCGGTCGTGTCCGACGTTATGTTCGTAGCTTGCAAAGGCTTCCGGCCAATATCGTGTTTGACCGGTACCATCCCAGAGGACCAATTATATATATATATATATGTGTGTGTGTGTGTGTGTGTGTGTGTGTGTGTGTGTGTGATGAAAATACTATAATTAATGGTAAAACCCTAATTTGTTTGTAAAACCCATTAACTTTTGATTTAGTTTGTAACACCCCAAAAAGTTTAGTTATGCATATGTGTTTAAATTAACTAGGAACTTAACCTAGTTAGAATATATGTTAGATGTTAGCCTAAGGATGGACAATGCCTAAATAAAAATAAACACATAAACTAGAAGGGCCAAACATGGACAATGATAAAGTAAGTACATTAAAACAAACTTAACACAAAAACACACATCTGTGTGTGACTGGAATTGATCAAGGTAGGAGAAAAAGGGGAAAACCCCTTTTGATCTGAAATCAATAAATTGGAAGGGAAATTCAAAGTGAAACTAGTGCATGAACCCTAATTCTTGATCATATAAGCTTCCTTAACAAGTGGTAAGTCGAATTTTATGATTTGATGATTATGAAGAAAGTGGGTTTCAACCAATCTTAGAATTCATATGAAAATTAGTATAATTGTAAGTTAGAATCACATTATAGAACAAAAAATATGCTTGAAAACACTCATCTTGATGATTGATAATGAAAACCCACTTGTATTGATAATATAATGAAGTATGATGATTATGTATGCAACAATAGGTGTAATGTTAACATATAAACTTGTATGAAGTAGAGTTTTACCAGATAAATTGTTATATAATGAGAATTTAATGAATTGATTTACTATGATGATATATGATATGAATTAGTAGGAATGTGCTTTGAATACTTGTACATAATGCTTGGTTAGTGGTACGCACGCCAAGTGTTTGATGAAATGGCTCAACTAGGAATTCTACAATTTGACTTTAGACCTTATATAATGATCATGATTTAAGTATGTAAATGACACAAGTGTTAAGTTTTATGATGCCTTATCCGAGGATATATGTGAAGTAAGCACGGGGCATGAAATCAAATTGTAAACGTTTATGTATAGGGATAAAGGAAGAAGGTTCAAGTCACATGAAACGACAAGGAAATCAAGACCGAGGTATGTTACTTGCTAAATCTAAACCTTATTAGAATAATTGCTTATATACTAGATGTAGAAAATGATCATGTCATTGACCCGATGCGAACGGGTAAAACGATTTGAATGTCAAGTTAGAAAAGAATTATGTTATTGACTTGATGTAAACGGGTCAAACAATTAGAATGACATACTAGAGAAAGGTTATGTTGTTGACTCATTATAAACGAGTCAAACAACTAGAATGTCAACATTAAGAATGGATACGCTATTGGCCGTTACGAACGGGTCAAACAGTTAGTACGTTAAGAAACAAGGAATGGTTATGCAAGTAATTCGCAGTGAACGGGTTAAACAAAGTTGAATGTTATATGAAAGAATGGTCATGTGAATGACCCGTTATAAACGGGTCAAGTGCGAAAGAATGTCATATCCGGAATGGTGATAATAATTGAATTGGCAAATAATAATTATAAGAAAGAATGGCGAACGAATAGATATGCAATTATGTTAAAAGAACGATCATCATGTTTGTTGAAGTTAGTTAGTTATGTTAATTGTAATTGTATTGATTCTTGTTGATATGTTCGTAGGTAAGGCTCGACTCGTTTAGTATTTATTAATTAATTCTTATTAATTATAATTATTGTTATACATATAATTTAGTTATGTTTTATATTTATATAAATGGTAAATATAATATATGTTTAATATATTAATAAAAAATATATAAAAAGAAAGCTCGTTAAGGCTCGCGAGCCGGCTCGAGCTCGATAAACGAAGCTCGGGCTCGGGCTCGTTTACTAAACGAGCTTGTTTTTAGGCTCGGGCTTGAGCTCGAGCTCGTTTAAGCTCGTTTAAGCTTGGCTCGTTCGAGCTTTTTTTCGAGCCGAGCTCGAGTAGCTCGCGAGTAGCTCGGCTCGTTTGCACCCCTACTTGCAACGCTTAGAACGAACACACTCGCACTTCTCGTCCGCGACGCGCTTCTGAGATACTAGTTGTAAATGGGTCAATTCTGGTGTTATAAAACTTTAAGTATGGTTGTTGGAACCATTAGCTAAAGACTTATGCTTTTACATCTTTTGTAAATGTTGGATTATGTGTAATTTTCTTAAAATGATTAACTCTAATGTTTGACCAATGCTTTTCTTAAGAATTTGTAAAATTCAAATTTGATCGTAGATTTTGTATCGTTGATTTTCCGTATTGACCGTTATAAAGTTTTGGGCATTACATAGTTTAGGCCTATTAGACAATTAAATTCATTTACCCAACTAAACTCGCTAGCCCAATATTGTTTTAAGTTACACTTTTAAGCCCAATTAAATAAAACAGACGAGTGACAACAACCAAAAAAGAGAGATAAATTCACGCAGGGGCCTATTTTTTCGGCGGCGGCGGTAGAGGATGACGACTAGGGCTTGGTTATGTGTTATCAAAAGAATCAAGAGTCGATGGTCTGATACCAGTTTGTTAGGATCAAATAAGCAACACACGAACACAAAAATAACATAAAGCAAGTAAAAGACATGAGAGATTTTAGGTGGTTCAGTCGCGGTATGCAACCTACGTCCATAGGGGCAACTAGGGTTTTCGTATATTTATATAATTAACGTTAATCCATTTGGCTAATCTTGCTAAATAAGAAACTTACTGTAGGGTTCCGCATTTTTCATCATTTTTTCATTTTATTTTAATTTGTATTCTATCTTCAATCTTTTGTAATTCAAGACTTGTTCATCATGGAAATCAAATTTTGTATTATTTTTACCTAATTATACTTGCACAATATGTAAACATTCACAAATATGCGTTTTATACAAAACTGAGCCATACATCGAGATTATATTATCTTTGGAATATTATTGATGTGAAGCGAGTGGTTGCGAATTTGATAGTAATTATAATTTCCAAAATATGTTTTAAGCGTTGGAAAGCGTGATATAATTACATCATTGATTGAATTGCTTACAAGTTTTAAAATGGGAATTGCTAGCTAAACCACACACAAACGGCAAGTGCACCGGTCGCGGTGTAGTTTTGTTGGCAAGCCCGGATGTCAATCCGTGGACACTATTGCGAAAAATCTTGGAAGTAACCTTTATTGAATATTTAGGAAAATTGATTTAAAGATTGATTTGTGATTTTTGGTTTTATAAAAAATATTAATTTAAAATGAATTTGTATTAACTTAAAACAAACATTGATAAAATAAAACTCACGGGAAAATAAAACAGTATACAAACACAATTTAACAATTAAACAAACAACAATAACAATTAAACAATCAACAGGTAACAATTACAACGTATTACAAATAATTGGAATTACAGATATAATAAACAGACTACCTGGGTTTTAGAATCCCTAAAATCATGCAATGCTAGTTTGATAATAATAACAGTTAAATATCTTTTTCAATTGATTAATCCCCCGTTAGAGATGCAACTTAAACAAAAGATAAAGACGAAATGTGAAATGCTAGAACGAACCGGCTCGAGCTATCGATACCAAATCCTACGTGAATCCAACCGTTGGAACCTCAGAGACTATGTTGTGAGACGATCTTTTAAACCCGTAAAGCGAACAAATCTTTGAAAATTAAAATCCCAAGAAACCTTAATCACGATGTAATAAAAGAGTTCGAGTTATCGATTACCCAAATTACCCACCAATGATTAGCTAATAACCTGGCTTACCCTAATCATATTTCTAATCATGAGGTAAAGATGCATGTTTTATTATTTTGACTTGAATTATTGTTAGACTTGGTCAATTTCTCAACACAATATTTAACCCGTAAATTGAAAGATAAACAAATTAAATTAAATTCTAAGTTTAAAGGGAATTTCTTCATGTTATAAACTTGGTGAATTTATCAACAAATAATTAAATCAAAATTATAACAACATGCAATATCAAGATTAATTTCAAAGATTAAATTCTGTAAATCACATAAAATAACTGAAATTACATCAAACAAGCATTACAATCCTTTATTTCATCATAACCCAGGTAGTTTATAAGTTTAGTTACACATATTATACAATAACACACTTACAACAAGCATTACAACTACTGAAAACATAATAACAACACTTACTAGAATGGAAATTTCGAGAATTAACCGACTCGGGTCGATTAGGATTAGAACCGACGGCCTCCAGACGTCTCGAGAGTTCCGAGGTACTTCACCGGCACTTCCAGGTGGTAAAACTCGACTACAAACTGACTTAGAACAAAGATTTCGGAGTAGAGATGGTGTGTTTTTCGACTAAACATGCATGGCTATTTATACTTGAACCATTCAGCCACTGTTCAACCCCTACGCATCGTAGCAGTGTAAGTGCTACGATGCGCAGGGCCTTTTGACCTAACTCGCCCACTGATAAAAGGGGCTGCGCATCGTTACACTGTTGGTGTTGCGATGCGTAGGACCTTTTCTGATAAAGTGCTTGCGCATCGTTACGCTGTTGGTGTTGCGATGCGTAGGGCCTTTTCTGACCTAATTTTTATTTTGTCTCTTTGCCTTGCGCACCGTAACTTTATGATCCTTGCGGTGCGTAGGGATGAATTAGGTCAGTTTCTTGATTTTCTTTGGCACGTTTCCCGATGCATTGTTTCCTTCTTCGATCTTTTATCGTTTTCTCGCATAATCCACAGATAATTCTCCAATTCCTGCAGATTTATAATTTTATCAAATCAGTATCAAATACAACAGAGAAACGCACACAATCTATCTGAAACAGGGGTTATTTGATATAGAAGATGTGTACAATTCTTAACACATCAAATATCCCCACACTTATTCTTTTGCTTGTCCCTAAGCAAAATCCTAAACAACATGTCAAACTTAAACAATTAAACAAGAACGCACATTTCGAACAAATATAAATACGAATTACAAAAATCTTTAAACATAGAGGTTTCACAAGACTTACAACGTTCATAAGGTTAATAAATCAAGAGAATGAAATGAGAAACCGAGAAAACTTAAACAAAATTTTCTTACTTTTAAGTAATTAATTATGCAAAAACAATAACACTTACTGAATTCACTCTTCTCTCGGATAATATGTATATAATTTTGAAGTGAACTCTCAAAACCAGACTATGTAGCATTACTACTATAAGCTTGTACGTCAATCAAATCTCCACCTAATTGTTAGAAATTTATACAGATCAAGTGGACTTAAAATGGGTAGGTGAGGTTTAAAGGTAGGTTGTTTATTTAGAAAGATGTGACTAACTATAGAGTTTCATAGTTAGTTTATCTTGCAAAAACTGGACATATATACAAATGAAAACTATGAAATGAACAATATCAGGCCTTAGTCCACTGGTTGACAAGGGCGCGAAAGAGTGTGGGAGCACAGACCCGGGTTCGAATCGGGTGCTGCCGCCATGCTGGTTTTTTTTTTTTTTTTTACATCAATCAACTTTCATTCTAATGACTCTTTTTACGGTCAGATCGTCAAGACCATTTTATCGAAGAAGTTAATCAAGTCTTTCTCAATCCTGTAGCGAATATTACTTCCAACTCTGATGAATCGTTCGGCATTGAGCCTAATAGACCCTACCTTGTTGGGACTCATTTTGACTTTTTTACATCTTCTCGTATAAGATCAATTTCTAAAATCCATTCCGATTATCAGGTAACAAACGAATGGTTTTAGGCTCAAAGTGGTATCTAATGGTAACGGTGAATTTTTACAGAAAAGGTGATCCTAATGCCTCTATTATACCTGTATCAACGTCTAAACCAAGGTCTTGAAATGTATCAAAACGTACAAGTTCTTAAAGTAATGCAACAAGTTGGTATACACACATGAAACGAAAGTAGTGTTTTTGTAATAAACACTTTTAGGCTCAAATCTTACCGTCATGTGGTAATGTAAGGGTTAAAAGGTTTTGTTATTGCATATTTAATTTACTTTAAAGTTAGAAAAATTTATCTTAAGTATCTCGTAAAAATTTTCACAAAAACTTGATTTAATCAACCTACTATCCCGCAACTTAAAGAAACATATATTTTCAAATTTTGTAAATTCAATATTTAAATTTGTTTTTGATAAACGTTTTTGCAAAATGTTCAAGTTTTAAATGTGTTTAAAGGATCGGGACAAGAATAAAATAATTTATGAAGTTTTAGTTTGTTAGTTCAACCGTTAAAAAAAACTTCACTCTTTATACTAAATATTTAAAAACTGGTTTTAATATATCACAGTAATTTTAACTTTAAAAAACTGGGAATATAAACAAGAAAATATGAAAAAGAAAAAGTATATACTAAATATTTAAAAACTGGGAATATAAACAAGAAAATATGAAAATATATCACAGTAATTTTATTTATTATTATTATTTTTTTTATGTATATACTAAAAATTATACAAAATCCCTCATCCCCACACTTGAAAGACACATTGTCCCCAATGTGTGAAAATGAGAAATGTAATTAAACACACTTGCATAAAAAAATGTTACTTCCCTGATGTGTTATCGTACTCCTGTATATGTGTTGCCTCGTCGGACTATATCCTGCATACGACACTTACAAAATAATAAGAAAACACATCAAAGAAATATAATAAACATAATAACAAAAGCACACCAAATGTAAATAGTTTATACAGAGATAAGTAATAATGTCTAATACAAGAAATAAAAACAACTACGGAGGTGCAGGCTGGTGTGGAGGGGGAATCTGAAAATGCTGCATGATATGCTGTAGTATCCCCCTGATCTCTATCTGTGTATGCTCCATACGCTCCTGCCTCACTCTCATCTGTATCTGATCCTGCCTCATCTCCTCCTGTCCCTGCTTCAGCTGCTGCTGCCCCTGCTCTAAAGCAAGTAAGCGATCTAATGTAGAGGGGCGTGCTCTGGCTCCGTCTCTGGGTGCAGCTCTCTCTCTCTCTCTCAGGCACCTGATG